>OY037013.1:11966188-12191558 GCA_955831195.1 Pilophorus perplexus | reverse complement strand
TACACAGCTGGGCGACAGCTACACAATGGAGCATAACCGGGAGTTAGTACGAGCACCGATGGGGAAAAAAGAAATGCTGGAATAAATAGGGCTTCCAACACCCAATTCCTGGAAGGGTATAAACCGAGCCGGTGAGCTATTCCATCTTGCAAACGAAAGATTCGCTGAAGTGGTCGCCTACATACGTTGACGGAGGTTCTTCTTAGGGTTGGCGACCACCCGCTACTAACTTCTGTTGAGCGTAATGACCAGTTATTACAGAAGTAGTAGGGATTTACTGTTAAACGCCAGTTCCGAACGGCAAATTTGAGTGGTTTTTCACGGCAGAATACTTTCGGTGGGTTGCCATTTCCTTCCGAGAGGTGATTATCAGTATAGGGAAGATGTCTCGCGGCTGCTGGGATCGAAACCTTTGACTCAGCAGTCCAACGCTCAAACCACTGAGCCACTGATAACCACAAAGGAGGTGGCACTGTTGTTGTTGTTGTTGAGTAACTTGTTACATAATAATATTATAAAAAGTTTCTCAACAACAATTATCCATCGAAAATTCCCTTGAAGGCAATTGTTGTTTGCCGAAGGTGCAAAGGTCTAATCCAATGTGGTGTTTTTAAAATGACCTCTGTTAATTCTCCCTGCGACAGTTACCCTGAGTGAGGTCTTACCATGAATCTTTAAATGACCTTTAGTATAGTCGATTTGCATTTCAGTAGTTTAGTATAGCCAAATATGTTTTCAGATGTTTCACTTGCCGTCAGTAATGGAGCCAATTCTGAAAATTACTATTGTCCTATTACCCACATTGTCATTCTGAACCGGTTTCATCAGTTTAAATAACACCTACTACTTGCTATACGATATACCTTCACGTATGTTTGTCACTTTGAAGCTAATAAATAATGTTTCATGTTAGGGCTGTAGATGGGTTATAGATTAGTAGATCGAAGTCCCCACACTACATTCGAATAAACAATTTAGTATCTACAACAGCAGAGGAGTTATTTCTCTCCCTCACCTCCACATTTCCGATCAGTATTGGAAAACCGGCTAAGTAATTCATCTATTAGGATATTTAAAAGATATCAGCTTTTCAACCGCCGACGCAAAGCTCTAAATCCATACGAGTTCAATTATTGAACTCCATACGAGTTCAATTATACGAGCTCTATTATAGAGCTCGTATAATTATTATAGAGCTCAAAGCTGCATGATGAAACTATTAATCTTGATAGTTAGTATGTACTTCTAACCCAGATAACAAGTATTGCCTGTTTCACTAGGAGGATTTGTCTTAAGCTTTGAACTATTAAATATGTCCTCTTGCTGTCGAAAGAAGTAACAATGTTACATGCCATGTTACAAGACCTAGAGCTAGCTTGCAGTAAAAAAGTTCTGAGAACCACACGGCAGTAATGCTTCTTCAGTGTCAGGGATAAAGCCTTAATCCTTGGCAGAACAAAAAGAGTCCATCAGGGTTATATCGACCAGAGGTAATGCCAACATTACCTACTCCTTGTAACCAGAATAGGAAAGGTAGGTAAGTAAATTAAAACAAAAGGTTCTAACAAGTGGTTTTGGTGGCAACAAGTTAGAATTATTGATCCGGCAGGGGCACCCCCGCCGTCTCTAGCTCCTAACCCACAAACCTCCCCAGCCTCTTTCCGACCTTGCCCTGCCAGCCGAGAAGGACGCTCTCTGCCTTCCTACCCTCTCCCATCTTTTTCCGATCTTGGCTCCTATACCCGTTTTCCCAAGTGGAACTCCACATCCATTTTACACTGAAACAGTAGGTAGCTCGAGGTATGCACATTATCACAAGTTCACACTTGGTGATTACAAATGTCAGCCGCTATACGAGATTACCAACAATCACTTGAAAACCAGGCAGACTGGCAATTTCCAGGAACCGTAGACTACTAACACCAAACTACATTCTCATTCGCAATGAGTCGCAATGGTTCGTTATTTTCCAGTATCTCATTTGTACGAAGCCGTTCCGGCAAGAGAGGTCCTTAATAGTCTAAACCACAATGGTGGCTAACCAAAACTTGTAATTGGCCGGCCGGAAGCGGAGCGAGAGGAAAAATGTTCTCCGAAAAGACCCGATTATTGGCATGAGAGGGAGTAGCGGCAGTATACTGAGTGAAAATACGGTATTAGTGAGCACAGTTTGAGTGTGTTTCGAACTGCTGAATTTTCCATGTTCCGGAGCTTGCCGAACGATCCCAGTATTTACTCGAGTTTGGTGATATTAGTACTCAGGGATTATGGTGTCCGAACTCCACCAGAACTTTCGCAATGAGTTTTGATGGCCACTCCGTAGTTGCTGCGGATTATTTGAAGGTCTATTATTATAATATAATTTTATATTATAAAATTCGTACACATACTCGAAGATACCTTTAAAAAAGAGTCAAGTCAGTAATATCTTTTAGGAAGCACACAATAGCCTTAGGGTCTCATAAGCCCCACTTGACAGCGACCCTCGGTCATGAATGGATAGGAAAACGGCTGATTTTCTTCAGCTCCTGTGGACACATTGTATCCAAGTGAAGCAAAAGTGTGTATCTTCATCCACAACTAAGCAAACCAATCAATTAATCTGAGTAAAGGGATGCAAATATAACACAAGTGCTTATTATTTTTTAGTAAAATTATACGACAAATAATTATGTCAAAAGACCCTCAACAAATGGATTAAACGTCCAAAATTATTCGGGAAACGACACCACATTCGACCTCCTGGCATCTTATACAATATATAAGATGCCAGGAGGTCGAATGTGGAGTGGTATTTTATATTATAAAATCCTTCATAATATGAAGGATGGCAGCGGGACATATTAAGTCCCACTTGCAGCCCCACGAAAGTTCCATATATCCCTACGGTGGAATCTGACCGTTCTGGGACCCTCAAAAATGGATTCTAAGTCCAAAAATACTTCGAAAACGACACGCTACTCGATGTCATACCCGAAAACCTGCAAAACCCCCTCCTGAAGCCCCTTTTTAGCACCACAGAGCGACAAGGGTTGGGGCGATCGGGCTGAAAACCAATTTTGAGGCAAACCAACATTGTTTACCGCTGTCGCGAATACATAGGTGCATAATTCCAAGAATAATAAACCCACATCGAGCCAATTCGTGAAGTCTTTACCATCATGAATGTTTCTGGAACTGGGCTCTTACAGTGAACAAATGTAAGAGAATCAAGTTTATCACGCAATTCCTACCCTCTTTTCCTGGAGGATAAACCCCGCGTCAATTCAGACGGATAATCGAGGGGTCTACTGTATTTTATATGAATCCCACGTTTTGGTAACAGCCAGGGGGTAAGGAACCGGGGAAGACCTTTTCCGAAACTTGCTCGTAACTTCAACAACTTTCATTCTTCCCATCCTCCCACAGTTGAGAATTTCATAAAGCGCGGGTCGAATCGGTTTACAGTTTGTGAAAGTTGTAACTGGGCCAGCTTAGCCGTAAAAAAAAAAAAACGCCAAAATGGTCGGTAGCAGGATTTCATATCAATATCAATTAATCGATCAATCAATGTTTTTGGGTTGCTGACAGCAATTACAAACTTCTATTCAGTGCCTAATGTCGTTTCGCCTCTACATAATATGTAGAGGCGAAACGAAATAATGTCTTATATTATAAGACATTTTCTTATAAGCTGAGTGAAACGACATTAGCTCAAATCGAGTATTTCTTGTTTAACGATTTTTAGAATAATCAGGCTAAGTTTTTTCGACGAGGGTTAGAAATTTTGATCGGTCTCAAAATGTGTCCCCAAATTTTTTCAAGACGTGCAGATTCCAAATATGAAATTAAAGGTCTAAATACTGTACAGGACATTCTTAAGTTGTTTTTTTATTTTTTTTTGGTTAATTTGATTACATATTTCTAAAAGTCATTCTTTATTGACAAAGAATTAATTTTTGCACTATTCGTATCTAATATATAATAAACCCTTCTTAAAAATTTGCAGCATTTCTTTTTCTTGTGGAGTATTAGAATGATCATAGGTTATCGACCTGAAGAGACCTGCCGGACCTTTAATATTAAATAAAATGTCTCTTTCTCGAAAATTAGCGAGGCTCGCATCGAAGTAAAATGCACATTTGATGAAACGAATTGCAGAGCGTCGACCAAATGGAGAGGGATGCATCAATAAACGATTTGCGTCGTCTGTTTTGAACGAGGCAGGCCTAGAGCTGCCAGGGAGAACGGTTGAATATGTGATCGGATTCTAGGGGTGTCCCATCAGGTCGCTGAAGGTCGAATGAAAAAATAAATTGGATACGAATGAATGAAGGGAACTTTTTTCGACAGTACCGATACTTCACTTATCGATAAAATTAATTTAATACAAAACCCGACACAGCGTTGGCGGCGTGATGACGCAAAAAGCTCATTTTGGAGTTCAAGTTGGAGAGGGCAAAATTACCAACAAGGTAAGTTTGATTTAATATGAGCGAGATTAACAACCAGCTCGGGTCTGCAGAACCATAAGTCCAACGAGCTGAATAGTTCCTAGTATTGCATGATACAAAGGTTCATAGCTTTGTATGATTAAACTCGACAAGGCTTAGTGCTAAAGGCTATTGGTTCAGATTAGCCAGACAGAGGATCCAAAACTCATTCAATAAATGAGCCGGGTATATTACAATAATGGGACTTAATCAATTGATATGACTATGTAACCTAACCACTGTGAATGCCAAGACCTAATAGCATACATTACATGAAACAAATTGTGGGTGTTGGAATCCCCAAACTGAAAATCATTTTATGCAGGTTCACAAATTTAGATGTTAGATTGTGTAAATAATAACAATTTTCAGGGAGTAGCAGAAATTTTTTTGTAGTATTGGGAATCGAGAGAGAACCCCAGAAAAGGATTCTACGATCAAAATTATTTCGTAAACAAATCCCATTCAACCCTCTACTCTAAATCCTTAAAAACCCGATATGTAGCCCCTTTGTAGCCCCACAGATTATTGAAAAAAATAACTATTCTCCAAACGGCGAGGACGGAATTCCGCTATTGGAATTACAAATGTTTAGACCTTCATAAGTTCGATACCCACCGCGAAAACATAGGTTGATTATTCTGAAAATACATAACCAATGTGCGACCGCAGCAGACATGCCAACACTATTGCCATTCTGACATTGATTGAAGTCACATCTCCGATTAAATAATCAAGTCTTCAAACTGCGATTGATCTAAATGTGCAAGCGATGATAACTCATCACCTAACCTGCGGGCAACCTGATACGATCAAAGAGCACCGGCATTTAACCAGAAAATTGATGATCAGTTGTTTGTCTTTTGGATCGGCTCACCGGGTAAGCATTAATTTTCCTTTTAAGCTTGATAAATTCCAGCAGGGGTTGGGGCACTGCGAAAATTGATCGTTTGCCTAAGCGATAAAGGAACAGAAGTAAATTTTGATCGTAGAGCTCTCAATCTGCTTAATCTGTCAAATTAATTTCTGAAGTGAGGTGGTTTTGATTTTAAAAAGAACATGACATGTTCTTTAGGTTGGGGTCATTCCAAACCCGACCGTTTCTGTTAGTTATCGTATTAGACATGGTTTCTTCGTATTTATGGTATGCCCATTTTCACAAAACACTGCGTGAATCGTTTACACTCACTTTTTCGCCATCATTCCCATTTAGTTTACAATAAATATGCAAAACCGAGCAATCACGAATTTTGATGCGTTTTATCAAACACCGACTTTTACATAAACGTTTCAGTACTTTGTAGAGGTCGATTAAAAATGCATGAGGCACCTCCATACGCGGGGTTTTCTCGTATATGCCACGCGAACCTCCCGCTTCCTCGGGTAAAGTAATTAGATACTATTTCAGGATGTAGATTGCATAAGTCTTTTGTGTGTTAGTGTAACGAATGAATATTTATTTTTTTCGGCGAAGTTCAGCTAAAGGGAGTCCATATTTTGTAATCGCGTGTGCGTTGTACTGGTCTCACTGGGATGCACTGTGCTGTTACGCGGTCCTGGGAGACGCACGTAATGCGATAACATTACTAACTTAAAACTGTGATAAACTTCTGCATTATCACTAGCGTTACCACGAACTGTTCAGTAAAATGTAGTACATGTAGCCCTTGCACTGTTAGCATTCTATTCTGGGTATGCACATTTTCGGAATAGTATTTTGCCTCTAAATGTAATAGGATGTTATACATATATAGTATTATATAGTCATATATACATTATATAGTATATAATATATATTATAGAGTAGATCTGGGAACCCTATTTATCACCATGAAACTATGAGCCAGACGGCGCTATATTTTGATCACGAACAAAGTAAATAAAACCAATGCAAAATGATCAATAATTGTTCCAGCTCGATCCTCAAAACTACCCCCGTAATGGTCACAATGTGACCATGATGTCATCATCCACGGAAAAGATCTCCAAAGTTTCTTGAACAATATAAGATAAACCCGTCGTATCTCCCTCATCTGTGGCGCCACTTCGCCCCAGTTAGGTTTAACCCCGAGAAACCCATTAACTTCGGCCATCGTACAAAAATATAAAAGAAAATAACAATTGGAAAAAATGGACGGGGGGAAAAAGACTTGGAAAATGGTACGGGTGAAGAGGAGAAGCTTATCCCAACGAGCCCTCCGGACGGAAAAAGCAATTAACGCAGGGCTACTGAAGAACGTTGCTTAGTCTGCTAAGAGAAAGAAGTGAGTATAATTAGGTGAATATAACAAGGCGACTCCGTTTTTCGAGAAACGAAAAAGATAGACGTAAAAACTACACCGTCTGTTTGGAAGTAAAACCGAAACAGAACCCTAATTCGGAAGTTGTTGGATTAAAGATTAAATAGGCGATTGAAACACAGTGGTAGAAGAGGTTTCTGTGCCTTGAACTAATCAAGAAACTTTGTACACAACAAAACAATGCAGGTCACAAGTTTAATTCGAAGGTACTATGAATAGAATAAATATATTCATGAAGTGCATGTTCAATGCTCATCATGCATTCCTTTCCCTCTTATAGTCGAGACGAGAAGTTTTTCAGTTGAAAAAAATAACACTTCTTATTAATAATTCTTGCAGTACCTGGCAGCATATTGTTCGAGAAAGGCGACAAATATTTCCAGGGACCTGGTGAGGGCTTGCCACATCCTTCCAACTTCACCGTCTCCTCCCCGTGCATTTTCCATACATCACACGCCTTCCACTGTGAGATGAATCGCTCCGGCTGCCGTCCAACGAATTCGATCAAAACTATTTCGGTTAAGGAAAAAAACAGGACGTTTGTGAGACAACAACAAATCTGGTGAGATAAAAGGGGAGGTAAGAGGTCTTGCTCGAATCTCGGAAAATTGTGATTATCGTCCATGGTGGAAGGGAAGACGAACTGTGTGGAAATTCATGATGAGTTGGGAGGATGAAAGAAGAGAAGTACTCTAATTACCGTCATTGTAGCACAACGGTTAACCCATCTGCATAATTGGTTTTTCGTGAATGGATTTGCTCCCCCAAAACCACCGTTTGAGTTGGATTATTCCTCCAATGGCTGCAATCATAAAGATGAATATGATTTCCTCAATCCTTATTATTATTGTTATTATTAAGATTGATGATCTGGTAAAATTCCTTCTTGCTTCAGAATGAAAAATTGGTCTGGTGATCTTGAACTGAGCATTAGTCTGACGTCCCTTCTTCTCTTCGCCATAACCAATGAAATTTTACTTATCGACCAAAGAAATTATTTCCTCAAAATACCATCGATCGAAGAAAAGTGCGTTTGCATATAACCTTTTGGTAAGCCAAAGAGAACCGATGAGCAGTATTTCCCACTACCCTGAAGAAAATGCACTATAGTTCATGCGTTGGCACTTAGAACTTCTTGTTCGAGGTGACCTAGTTGTCAAAACAGGCTTCTCTAGATTTCACTTTATTGGTGTACCTACACATTGAATATTCAAAGAGATGCCTAAGGATTGAAATGTCTCAATTGATATCTCAAGTGAATTGTACCCGAACACGTATTATTTCCTAGATAAATTTGAAAATTAAATCAGCTCATGAACATTCCAATTAATTTTCACGGCTAAAGGTATCTGTCCTCAAAACAAAAATTAATTATAAGTAAACTTAGATGATGCATCTAACGGTCTGGTACACCCTCAGAGGAATTCCCGTTGATGAGAGTATTAAAGTGGCTTACAATGCTATTACGGCGTAAGTATGAAAATTTTAATGCCCACGATTAATCTTCCGGTGTACGGACAATAAGCAATACAATAGGAGCTCAGAGCGTCCTCCATTCGCACCTCCATTATTCATTGAGTTTGTCGCCCCTATTAATACTGAAAACTTCGCTTGTCGTTTTCATTTCAGACACTTTTTCAAATGAAACTCCTTGTGTCTCAGTCTGTTGCTTCGTTAAGAGCTAATGACGGCTACATTCGGGGTTCGTACTACGCCCAAAATTTGACTCTCCAATTCCAAAGCCTCCAATTTTGACAAGTTCAAAAAGTCTTTATTCAGTTCAAATGGGATAAAGGTAACGAACCCCGAAGGGGGTTTTTATTTAATAGAATCCCCTTAAATTATCCCGTAATTATCTCTCTAATCCCCACAATGAAAATAATGACAGGGCTTTAAAATACTCATATTTCGAGGAACTTTTCAATGAACAAATTTCCCATTGTTTCAAATCACAGAATTCAATTATGTCCAATTACGATACTTTTATATGAAAAGCACCTACATTATCCCGTTATAGGTACCTAAAGGAAGAATAATTCTTCCTTGAATAGGAATGAACTCCTTAATTATTAAGGAGTTCATTCCTATTCAAAATTAAACGCCATCTAATCAGTACCAATTTGCCAGATCTATAAATTCCGAATGAGGGGGTAGATTTAATAGCAACCTATAAAGACAAAATTCTCATGAGTATTCTTTACGAGTATTGCTCTCACATTAAACGTCAAGAAGAATGCTAGAACCCCAATAACATTCAATTCGAGCGTTATTGGGGTTTCAGTCTGCTTCTTGAGTCGTTTGAAATTTGAAAAAATGATATTTAAATCTGGACTCATTGAGGACTGGCCATGTCCAACATTGAAAACATACATATATTGTCCAGTTTATGATAATAAAAATTAAATGGCGGTCTTGAGGAAAATCAAGCAAAACGGGCATAGTTTAGTGGTTATTATTGTCATTGTATTTACCCAATTTACAACCACTCAATAAACTAGTTCAGTAAAAAGCTGCCAATTTGATTTCGTACAGGATGATATTTTTGATACAGGATTTCGACGTGAGAAGAGAGGCCAAGTGTGAAACTATTCATGAAGTGAGGGAAATTCAGTAATAATTACTGTGATCCATAATTATTAATAGGAAGGATCACACTAATGAAATTTACCAGTCCAGATTCTATTATCGGCCTACTGCCAGCACTCCTACATACAATGCCTGCATGACGGATTTTTTGCTTAAAGAAGGCTTTATGATTTTTGAGGAAAATGGAACAGGTGGAAGTATGAGTAGGTTATGATAATGGGCCACACATGGACGAATCAAGTGTACAGGAGAGAGTCGTAAGTACCTAAATAGCAGACCTTTAAGCACAACAGGAAGTCGTAAGTACACCACTACTTGATATACTTATGGGAATAGCTTGCAGTGGAGGAACGGAGTGAGCAACAAGTGCTTTAGCACAAGCAGACCCTGTCCCCCCACTCCTTCCATTGGTTGCCAACTCCCCCGCTACCTTCACATACCTCAGTCGTTATCCTTGTCGACAGTAAAAATTTGGCACTTGTGGTGTTTACGAAAAGCGGTATTTGAGCAGCAAAAGAGCTAGCGGATGGGCTCGGTTTTTTGATTTCTAAAAAAACGGGCACTTGAATTTTACAGCCTTCTGCTTCGTGGAAAAAAAAAAGATGTTGTCCTAACAGAAACGATGAAGTCAGGCGTAGGGGATGAACCAAGAGAGGGAGTGGAAAAAGTATAAGGGGATGAAAAAACAGGTGAATTTTTTAAGAGTGGAGGGCCCCCAGTTTTGTGGCGACGAATCGTCTACGCGACACGACGGCGGCCCGGGGTCGACTGTCGAGGGACGGCTGAAACGTCCGCCGATAGAGCTTGAAGGCGTTATGGGTGGCGGGGGGTGGAGAGGTGCTTTCCCCTCCCGGAGTACCCCTTTACTTCAAAACCGCCCCTCCAAACAACCCCTTTTCAACCCTTCACGACCGCGTACGTGAAAGGGGTGTTTCGTGGGTGGTAGTGTCGAGGGGTATTCTAATTAGGTGTCTAAGATTACTTCTTGTGTTATCACGTTAGTCAATGAATCAAGGGATGTATAGGCCGTGTGTTCAGTCTCAGTACCTCAGCCTGCCTCATCACCACAGCTGTATTGATGTCTGACAAAAGGACCGGGTTGAATTTGCAGGCACCAGTAAATTTCAGTCCCATTAACTTGGAGAAGTTACAATGGAGGCAGCTGAGATAGACAAGAGTTGGGGAGAGCAAGCATGGAGATCAATTAGTCAAAAATAACCATGGCAAACGCTCTATTCCAACAGCACACTGCAATATTTTCAACAAGTGTGCTACTTTTATAATGGAATAGGTTTCACCGTTGGACTGTTCAACAGCACCGGCTATGCTGGGACGCTTTCTAATGAGTGCATCAAAGTACAGAGCGTGTATAGCCCCCGAGTTTAAATATCAGAAACGATAAGTACCTACACGAACAACTAATTATGAATAGAACAAAAATGAAAACGGTGCAAATTTTACACAAGGGTTTTGTACCTGTTCTTTGTCATAACTTGTGCAAAAATTAATTCTGTAAATAAAACATAGTAAAAACGCTGCAAATTTTACACAAGGGTTTATTATTCTTCGATATAGGTTACATGTGCGAAAATTAATGAAAACATTTTTGGAAAATTTTTTTTTTTACAAGGAATATATTTGACCTCCTGGGGTCCTTCAAAAAACGGTACTTTTCCGTTATACCCCCCCCCCCCCCCCCCCACGCGATTTCGTGTTTCATACACAGCCCTCCCAATGGCTTTAAGGCACCGAAATTCGAGTACTTTTCCTTTATAACACCCCCACCCCCTCACACTCGATTTCGAGTTTCATACACACCCCTCCCGACGGCTTTAGGGCACCCAAAGCCAACCAAAATCGCGTGGGAGGGGGGGGGGGGGGGGGTATAACGGAAAAGTACCCAAAAAACCCCACACGGGGGTTTTCAAGGATTCCAGGAGGTCAAATATAGGGTTTTCATTGTAGCCCCATGAAAGCTCTATAGATCCCCGCAGTGAAATCGGATCGTTCCGGGACCCTCAAAAATGGATTCTACGTCCGAAAATACTTCGAAAACGTCACCTAACCCGATACCATAGACAAAAGCCTTTAAAAAAAAAACCTCCCGTACCTATCCCCATTTTAGACCCTCAAAATTTCCGGTTATAAAAAAAACGCTGCAAATTTTACACAAGGGTTTATTATTCTTTGATATAGGTTGCTTGTGTCAAAATTATTTCTGTCAATGAAAAAAATTTGGGAAAAAGAAATTTTTTTTTGATTTTTTTCAAAAAACAATATTTTTTTGGATTTTTTTTTCAACAAAACTTTTTTTTCAAATATTCTTTATTTTTGCTCTTAAAATAGCCCTCCTGGGATCCTTCAAAAATCTCATTTTTAGCCCCATAGATCGCCACAGTGAAATCTGATCGTTCCGGGACCCCTGAAAATGGATTCTACGTTCAAAAATACTTCGAAAACGACACCTAACTCGATCCCATAGCTTAAAGCCTTCAAAAAACCCTCCCACAGCCCCATTTTAGCCCCATAGCGCCCGACGGGTTTGAACTAAATGTTTAGTTAACTACACCCAACTCTGGCTGGAAGGGAGAGCAACATGACATTGTGCCCTCTTCCCTTCTAACGTAAGGTTTGGTGTGGTCGTTCCGCTAAATATGCGGCGAACAACCACACCAAATTTAAATTGAATTCTTATATAAATAATTTATAACAACACAACAATTATTGTTATTTTGATGGATGTCTATTCTCCACTCGTCTCAAGTTGTCCATTTGTGGAAATGAATGGATCGTAGGGGGGGGGGGGGGGGGGGGGGGGAGCTGGGTCCAGCTTCAGTAAAGAGACACACTATTTCGGATACTTTTAGGGATTTTGAGTTAAGCATTCCGGTATTGGCACAAAAAGGGATTTTCAAGGATTTTGAGGAGTCCAATACTTTAATACTTAGGCTAATGAGGTTGCGTCAGCGAACAATGCGCCATCCTGCTCCGAAGCAAGGCACCCCCCATGTCCGCTAGATAGTTTCTATAACCAACTAGTCTTTTGACATTTTGTAATATCAATCTACCTACTGTCCAATTTCAAATTCATTTCATTTGTAGTGTTAGATGGTTAGGTCCGACAATAGTTATGCGGACAATCGTAACGGTTGAGGACGTTTGGAATGCGATGACATTAAAAAAGTCGACATGATTCCAGGAGACAGTTCGCTTGTCTCATTATTCAAAAACATTACAAATGGTGTCAGAAGTGGAATCGGAGTGTGTTGCAACATGGGAGGCGGAAATTAGTTGAAGTTGAATGACGAGTTGGAAGGATGTTGAACAATTTTCAATGAACCTGGTGAGATTTTGCAGTGGCACAAATGTCCAGCGAGAATAAGCGGAACGTCGCCACCACGCCATAACTGCAGATTCGCGAAAAACGAGACTAATCCTTTTTCTGCTTCTCCAGTAGTTATTCTAACTTTAGTGAGTGCCTCGAATTTTTATTGTGTTGGCACAGCTGGTTTTCTGTTTCAAGTAACTGCAATTAGTTCCAAATTCGCCAATCAAAAAAACCGTATAATATACCGTATATTATGCACATTCGCGATTTTAGCGTTGTGAAAAAATGAGAGATCACAATGTAAACAAGCCATCAATTGAATTGAATAGATGAGCGCAACCTTTTTGTTATTACGATATATTTAATGAGCGAGAGAAACTAAGAAACAGTAGGTATCTAGCGACCAAACTATGCCACCCAACACATCATCCACGTGATGCTCATTACGTAAACAACTGCACCCTAACGACCGATGCTTAAGAAAACCTTTTGCCGATCAGAGGTAACGAACGGCTCAGGCTGCAAAAATCGTTTTAGAGTCGTTGGAATCAGCCTGAAAAGCTCATTCCATAGACCCTTGTACCAACGAAATCGGACAAAAACTGTCGTCCCCCTTTTGAGACCTCCTTAGTTACACATCAGAGATAAACAACTTTCGTCGTGAAGGACCTCCCGAAAACCGATGAAGGGGATGAGGGAGGAAAAATCAAGGTAGCCTATAACCACCCCCGGAACTCGCTGATGACAATGAGACCACCCTCATGAAAATCTGTTGAGCCGCTCGGGCGTGATGCTCTGTACACAAACCAAAAAAAAACAAAAAAAAAACATACATGTCGAAGAGGTGAGCGCACCTTTCCATTTTTTGGGGGAAAAAAAAAAAAAAAAAAAAAAAAAACATGTCGAAGAGGTGAGCGCACCTTTCCATTTTTTGGAAAAAGGTTGCGCTAAAAATCACGACAGTGCACTTTGGCGTGAGCAACATTTTCCGTTTCCTTGGAAACTTCCAGTGACTGAGCAGTTTCGCGATTAGATGACGATCAGCAGGCTTATTTGAGTTTTCCGAACATTACGAGTTTGAAGGGCTAAAAAAAGTTTCGTTCGAAACTTTCAGGAAACTTTTTCGTGAATACAAATTGGGGTTCTTCCGTCCAGAGAATGACCAATGTAAAAAACGCTGCAAATTTTACACAAGGGTTTATTATTCTTTGATATAGGTTATTTGTGCAGACATTTAATTCTGTGTCAATGAAAAAAATTAAAAAATTTTATTTTTATTTCTACAATAAATTTTTTTTTTTTTAACGAAAAATATCGACCTCCTGCGATCCTTCAAAAATCTCATTTGGAGCCCCATGAAAGCCCTACAGATGGCAACAGTGAAATCGGATCATTCCGGGACCCCAAAAAATGGAGTCTACGTCCAAAAATACTTCGAAAACGACACCTAACTCGATCCCATAGCCAAAAGCCTTTAAAAAATCCTCCCGCAGCCCCATAGCGCCCCACGGGTTTGGGCGATCGGGCTGAAACCTTGCGGGCACAACTAGATGGAAAACCGAATATTTTGTCGAAATTTCAGATTTTTAAAAAACTTCCTACTGCCCAAAACGGCCCGGACGGCGGATTAGCGGCGCTAATTTAGCGCCCTGTCATGTCAGGCCCAAGAGGTCCAAAATCTTGACATAAACTCACTTTACTTTACCTAAATCAAAAAATTTAACAGAAAGTAGATTCAAACTATTTTCTATTTACATTGCAACATTGCTCCTAAAGCGATAAACGCTTATAATTTTCTGCCATTTTCATGCAAGTAAATCATGCCAATTTTACCCAGAAGCTCTTGACAAATAAGTTAGTTATAGTATAACTATATTACGCTTCTTTTTTGAGGAGAACACAAATTGGGAACGAATTAGACGAAAAGAACGAAAACGGAGTTAAGCCGTCTGGACGTAATCGAACGTCAAAGATGTGAAAGTATTTCCAAAAAGGGTTAAAAGGGAGTTAGAGCCACTTCGTCAGAAACTTTTCAATCACTCAAATTTATTTCAAAAGGTCCAGCAAGCACAACCAGCCCAACCAGCACCTAATACACCACCTGGCTGAATAATTTACGTGGGTGGTGAGATGAATTGAAGTAGTTTACGCTCGCCAGAAGGGTGCTCGGAAGTTTAATCTAGAGAAGTTTCAACCGTCAAAACTCAAATACAACCAAATAACGTTTTACAGCAAAGCTGCGGAGCCCCCACGCTTTGAGTAAATTCGGTATGGTGTTTGAGAAATAGGGATACTTTGGTACGAAAAGTAGAAAAGAACAAATAGAAATCCACTCAATGCAAATATACTCGTACGATAACATAATATTATCATGTTACGTCCCCATAGACCGCATGATGACTCTTGGGCTTTGACAGAAAGTGTTCCCAAATATAATATAACATATTCTGTTATATTATATTTGCGAACTTAAACATATTATCGTGATAATCGCGAGAGCATTCCCAAAAGTCCCTTAAGGTCATCGCGGCGTCTCTCCCAGTGTCCACGTGGTCAACCTTTGTGCTACTTGGTCAATGAGTCGTCGCGGTTGATCCGAATCATACGGGTGAGGTGTTCTCTGGGTGTCAAACTCACAATTCTAGCTTGTCCCTTTCTTCGCAAGACTACTGGCTGGAATTTTTATAAAAAATAATTTCCTTGACGTAAACCTAGAACACATTAATACGTAAAAACGAATGCTAATCCGTGCCCTCGACTAGTAAAGAGTTGTTGTTTTCCCTGGGGCCGCATGTTGGCCGAGCTCCAACGACCAAACTTGGCAGAATGACCATGTTTGTAGCTAAAAAACATTGTCAGAATATCGACAGATTTTAATGAACTGTACATTGTAACAAAATGAAAATTGCTACGGGATGCACAGAATATGACGGACAGCTCTGTGCTCCCGGTCCCGAGAGAATTTGGACTTCCCAATCACACCGCCGACTGAACCATGAGCGGCGGCGGGCGGGCGAATTTACCATAAGAGTGGACATGAGCAGAGGAGTAGTACTATTCCTACTTAGTGTAGGACCAGTTTCGCGCAACAATCTTTGTACTTGGTAAAAGGTAAAGGTAGAGTGTTACGTCAAGATTTTTGACCTAAGCGCCTGTGCATAATTTATTAAACGCGAGGAAATTTCCATGGTCTTCAACGGGATTCGAATCCGTGGCCTCATCAGAATGCAGCGCTAAGTGACTGGCTCCCAGAACCACTATAGTTCTAGGCTAATCTGGCCTCCAGTACTTGTAGTAACTTGAACATTATAGAGTTGTAAATGCTTCAAGGTGGGTATATAATCTTGTGTACCCTGAAGTGTCTTTACCACATAAACGAGTTTCTTTGGATCATAATTTCTTATAAATGATCACAAGAAGGTTTTTTTTTCAATCCTCGACGAACCTTCAGCGCTCTTTTCCACATCATGATGGATCGTAAACCGTATTCAGTCATTCTTCGAAAAGTTCTGATGCTACTTGACAGACACCCACAAATATTGACGATACTTCACTGTTCCCGCTTTTCTGTTGGATTTTCCTCTTGGTGGTTCACCATCTCAGAGAGGGGAGATGGGAACCCTGCTGAATAATGTAGCGGTTTCCTAGTGGCTTTTACGTTTCGAGTATCCTTCTGAACGGTCTGAGGTCGAAAAGGGGCCATCCGAACATTATGCGGAGAAAGGGCGGTTGAAAGATTCAAGTCGATACTCAATAATAGCGAATAGAAGGGCCTATACAAATAAAATCCGTCATGATCCTCTTCCCAGAGGAGGTTACTGTTATCCTGTTGGTTTAGTTAAAGGAGTTGTAGATGTATGAGCACCAGCGACATTCGTATCGAGAATAGAAACCATGTTCAACAGCATTAGGTCTAAAAACGAGGAAATTCTTCATGTATCCAGACGTAACAAATTCACCTTTATTGTTGACAAGAACCCACTCAAACTTCCACAAAATTGAGGTAGGTAGCTTTTACATATACCTGCCAGGTCATCGGAACTTCTAAATTTCCACGTAGTTAAGAAATGAGTTAGTATAGTCTATAGACATTTTCTAAACTGCGAAGGATGAGCCTATAGACAGAAGACCCTGACGGGAAAAGGAAGGAATACTGGCTGCTAGAAAGAAAACGAGAGACTCCAGAAAAAAGTAGATAAGGGCAGAAAGGAAGTTGGTAGTTTGGGCCCCTGGAAGCTTATTCAGGATCCAACTTTTAAATTGAAATCGGGTTGGCAGGCGGCTGGCGTTTCTTATTAAAACCCTCGCGGGAATGTTCGCCTATAGAAGACCCCCCTCTCTACTTGGCCATAGCAGGCTCCAAGGCCAGTAAACAGGAATCAGCAGCTGTTAGAAGTTTGATGAAGCCTCCACTCCTGGCAGCAATACCGTCCGGAATGCGCGAAGAGAACGAGTGGAGAAAAAGTTGATCTGACACTCTGCATAAGACCCCGGAGTCCAACTTGCCAAAATGTTATCCTTCTGAAAATTGTAATCACTCTGAAACGATGAATAATTCAAGTCAAATCAGATTCTAGTAGCGGTCCTGGAATTGACCACGGTCGTTACAGAAAATAAAAAGCATCTTTTTCATGTAACCATAGGTTTTACAACAATAATTGTTAATTAATGTTATTATTTAGCTAATAATAGCTAATTTTTAGGTAATTTAGCTTCGGGAGGTTCAATTATCAAATGGACTAAAATTCATAGTAGTCAGTTGATTGGCTTCATTAACTCCGGAATTTATGAGCGAGGTAATGAAAATATTGATGGCCAAAGAAGGAAGGGAACTAATAATTAGTTCCATTTATTGGAACGGAACAGGCCTCGACTGTAAATTGCCTACTAGTGCCTGCAAGCAAACCAAGCGTTTAATCTCTAAAGGGTGTATAGGAGCTGCATTTAACTTTTAGGTTTGTTCCAGGTCTGACTGCGTCTGTCGACAGAAGTTGGACAGCTGTCGACAGAACCCGACCGCACATACTCGAGCTGATGGTATCCGTCCAACTGCTGTCAACCTACGATCGACCTGGAACAACAGTTTCTAAACTGCGCACGTCTCCGGCGATTTCTGTTAACATTCCGTCAAACCTGGAACAAACCTTTTATTTTGCCTTAGTATAGGTATAACCTAAAATGAGATTTTCAGACCACGAAGGAATTTAGAAAAACATAATATGTGAATATTATTCTTGTGCTTCAAAACCACCAGCACCCAAGTTAAGAGCAAATAAGCGACGGTAGGAGGTAAATTATACATGCTACACCACACTACACACATTGTCTCCTCTAGGAGGTCCTGCGTAAAATACCTTGACAAATGAGAGCCCTCGGATAAGACGGGTTCAATCCCAACCCTTATCTCAAATTCGTATCCTCGTTCCAATTTGGTTCCTGAACGGCCTTTCCTTTTGATTCTGCGAAACCCTGGAGATTTATCGGCCTTTCAAATGGACGAAGAACCTGCTGCTGGGTGACGTAGGTGATGCCTTCCGCCTTTTCAACTTGTCCTCTCCCGGGTGCTTTGATTTAAGTGGTGATTATCCCTAAGGCAGAGAGCGAAGGTGGGCACCTCATTAAAATTAATAGCCTCATCAACTCTTGGGAGGCTAAGTTGTCCCGTACGTCAAGACTCATCTTAAGTGAAGTGAACAAAACCCTTTTTATCCCTCTTCACGTCCTCTTCGTCGGCTGCTCGAGTTGTTGTGTTTTTCCGACTTTCATTGCAAATGCACTCAGCTCTAGAATTCTGTGACATGACACTGACGACTGGTGGAGGAACTGGACCCATTATGGACATTTCTTAAATATCTACGTTCCTAGATCATTTAGTTGAGTGTTATGTTGGGCAGAATTCCAAAGGCGCATACTTCAGGTTCGTCCCGCAAACTGTTGTGGAGATGGGGACAAGGAGTACCGGGATAGACGCTCCAGTATGCATGCCCAAAGCGTCGAGGCAGCACCCTGGATTTGCTTCACCGCTGGTGTTGGAGGTGGGAAGCCTCGTCAGCATGCTATCGCTCTAATCCTTCAGGGCTCCCAGTGGGGCGGACCGGGGACTGGCTTGAAGCTTCATGAATTGTGTGCCTCTCGGAGTCAGTTCTCCCATGGGAGTCAGTTCTGCAGAATTGTTGCAACCAGCAGGCGGGTAAAACAAACCAAAATCCCCGGTCAAAGTGTCCCTTGTTTTAGGGAGAAAAAAAAAATCCTAAACTGATCTCAAGAAAAAAAAACTGGGGTGTGGTTTTATGAAACCACGGTAAAAGTGAAACTTTTTTCCCACTAGTCTCTCCGGCTCGCTTCGCTCGCTCCCCTAGTGGGGTACGTAGCATCGATGGACACTTTTTTTATGTCTAGTCCCCCCCCCCCCCTTTTCCTACTCATTCATCTACCCTTGTATCTCTACGCACGGCTTCATTTTGGCGTTTTCTCAAATTGATTTCTAACGTGGCAACTGATAACAACAAAACAAGCGGCATGTTTACTGCATCCATTAATAACATCAATAAATATAAAATGGGGACATAATGACAAAGAACAAGTACGAAAGAAATGCGTGATAAATCGAGAGCTTTCCAACGAATGGTGAACGATTTTTGTACGATTATAACTGGCGAAGATGAAGTTCCGTAGCAACGAATCGGTTGTAAGCGAAAATCAACGGTAGCGTGACGTTACAAGAAACGACACACAGACCAAAAAATTTGGGACGATGTAATAAAAGTTTCACTTTAAAAATCTAAATTTGTTGAACAGCTTGCATACAAGTCGGCACACAGCGAGACTTTTGGTTTATTCTGTGATCGCGACGGAGGTCGACGAATGTGTGTTAGCATTTACGCTCATGTGAAGTTTAAGTAGGTGCAAACACGACATTTCTACTTAATCGATTAGTTGCGCGAGCTGCGTGAAATCGAGATCTGGGGAAATTCGTCACGCAATTTACTTAATGAGGGGTTCAAGTCACCGAATCCTCGATTCGTTTTATTGGCATATTGGTACCTGTCGTAACGGTCCGGTCTTCGTGACGATTTTCGAGTTTACTCGAATACAGTAGACTACGGGGAACGCGAGAGGGCCATCCCAAAACCGTCGACACCGTCTCTCGGAGAAGGAGCGACTTCTGAGCGAATATGGCGCCTGATGGCACCCACTCAAAACAACGAGAACAAAAACGCTCAACTCAATTGTCCAGCATTGTAGATTTGTGCACACCAAAGAACGTTTCCCATCTGGCAGAATCATCTTCTATACCCTTTTGAACACCAGAAATTTTCGAATTAAGCTATTCGGGTTCGCTGTATTCAACCTGTTCACCCGGATTAACCGGCTGGTTCATTCAGATGGATTGTTTCCCCCAGGAATTAGTACAGAATATTAATACAGAATAGGTTGAAATAAACCTTCCACGCATTAAAGCACCAGGAGGAGGGAGCAGATTCTGCTATGTGGGTTTGAAACGCCGTGTAAACGGAACGACAAAGGAAGCCATTCTTTCTTTGTAGGGCCTACGCTGTTTTTATTTCTACCTCTTTTCAAACTACTGATGAAGCCTCTCCCCACCTTTCTATTGCAGCGGGGAAAAACGCTGTTTCTGGTGTTTGTTTTAATTAAAATGAAAAGAAAAAGGAGGCTCCGGGGATGGGAGGATAAGGAAAATGGGAGAAAAGTTGAGAACCGAGAAAGAAATTGGGTCAAGCGGCTTGGAAAAGTGTTTTTTCTCTCTTTTTTTTTCGTCGATGCATTCAATCTTCGAAGAAGTAAAACTCTCGATCGCCGTCACGCTCAACAACCCAACAACGAAACACAAACTTATCCAACCTCAATATGAGTTCTCAGCAAGGTCGGTGAGAAATAAAGAATGAATGCAAGGAAAAATAGAAAAAATATGAAAAATAAGAAGGTTTCATTGAAAAGTTCGATCGGACCCGTTTGGGACCGATGACTATTCAGATTGCTGCAATTATTCATAAAATAAACTTGTTTATGGTTGATAATCGTACGGAGAAATAATAACTTGTTTTCACTAGGTCCTGCCGATGAAGAGATGACACCAGTGGGCAATAAGTAGAGGTCGCAATCCCGCACGATTTTCATCGTGCGTTTTGATTTCTAATTCATAAAATAATTTCGCATGAAAAAAACTATTTCTTTACAAAAACGCTGCAAATTTTGCAAAAGGGTTTATTATGCGTTAATATAGGCTAATTGCGCGAAAATAAATTCTTGTCTTCAAAAATACTTGAAAAAAAAAAAAAAAAAAAACTAAATTCAACTTTTTTCTGTGAGATGTTTGGTAAGATGTTCCCAAAACGGATTTTGCGACCAAAATTACTGGGAAAACGACACTTAACTCTACCTCCTCCCCATTTTAGCCCCATAGCGTTCCACGGGTTGGGGTGATCGGGCTGAAAACCTTGCGGGCACAAATAAATGGTAAACTGAGTATTTTGTCAAAAGTTCAGATTTAAAAAAAAAAAAAACTCCTATTGCCCAAAACGGCACGGACGACGGACGGACATTCTGTTTTTGGAATCAAGATATCCTGAAAAGTATAATGTCAAATTTTGAGGCCGATCAAAATTTTCGACTCCGTCGTGATTACATAGGTGTACCTATTTAAAAAATTTTAAACATAGTAGGAAATAAATGCATTGAAGGGAATGAGATGGAGCCACTCTGCAGCTGGGTGGGTGTGCCATCAGAAGGGAGATCTTGCTGAAAGAAAGACCACATGAAGGTCAGTTAGTTAATACTAAGTATTAACTCATTCTCTCACTCAAATTTGATGAGCTGATTCAGAAATAGTTACCCAACTGTAGAGAATGCTCTCTCTGACTCGTGGACTCGTGGGCGGAATTTTCAAACAAAATGTATAATATACTCTACTGATAGCGCGGAGATAGCGCCCCCTCTGTCCCCTCAGATAGGCTAAATAGTATCTGCATTAGGGATGCAAATCGATTTTCGATTAAATCGAAAAATCGATTTTTTACCTCCGATTTCCGATTTTTTTTGCAATCGATTGATTGTACCGATTTTTATCCAAAAATCGATTTTTTTGGTGAAATCGATTTTTTGTTTTGGCGAAATCGGTTTTTGTTTTCTGTATTGTACCTACTCTTTGTGTACCTATGCAGCAGATCCACAAGAAGGATATAATATAACATAACCTCAAAAAATTCCCCCTCGCTTACTGGGAAACATGAAACCTGCCTCTCCCAAACTTGCAATTATTGCTATTAAGTATGTAACCTCGGTGTCTACGTCAGTCCCCAGCGAGAGGCTTTTTTCTAAGGCAGGTCTCATGCTCACCTAGGAGCGCAACAGGTTGAAAGGCGACACTCTTTCCAAATTATTATTTTTGAACAGTGCACCCGAAATTTACACTTTCTAAGTGCCTACCTTGTACGTAATTTGTTTGATTTTTTATTAAACTTGGCTCACTCCAACTTCCTAATTATACTTTTACTATGAAAAAGGTGTCTTACAATAATAATTACGAATTATAATAATTATTATTATTACAGTTACAGTTCCAATATTTTCTTTAATAATTTGCATTAAATAAAAACCACCTAAATTTTGGTAGGTAAAATATTTAATTACCTGCTAATTTAATTACATGCTGTTTTTTTAATGAATAATATTTTTTTTATTTGTCCGTAAAATCGATTTTTTGGCCCGATTAATTGGTACAATCGATTTTCACGGGCGATTAAAAATCGATTGTCAAAATCGATTTTTGACCACCGATTTTGCATCCCTAATCTGCATCTTAGATAGGATCGTAGATACCACAAGAATAGCAAAAATATTATGAACTACAGGCATGAGGAAGACTAATATTAATCACAGGCAATGAGAATGTGATTCACAATACAGAAAAAGCGGCTGTTTTTGAACAAAATAAATCCCGCATTTGCAAGATTGGAAAAACACCGCGGGATCACGCGGGATTGCGACCCCTAGCCATAAGGCGGTGAAAGAAGCCCATTTCGGCAATGGGTTCATCCCGGACGAGAAGGAACACATCTAGGGGAAACAGCTGTTGACGATGGGCAGAAAAGAGAACAATCAAGCTTCGGAAAATTGCTGAACTGTCACGCTCCCTCAGTTTTCTTTTTAAATCAGAAATACCTAAGATCGCTCAGAGTGGGTACAATGAATTAGGTACCCAAATATATGTTCGATAGGGCGGGTCAAATTCAAAAGGCCACGTGCTTCAAAAGAGCATTGTCACCTAATAATTGTTTCCAACTCCGCACCTGCGTACTTCAAAGAAAATCCCCGTCACCTGCATCGATCGAAGAATCCTTTCATGACAACTCGTACTCAGAGTGAATGACATTTATTTTCGCGTTACCGTAAAAAAAATAAGTGAAACCACACATAGGAAATATATTTGTTACATATTGTGGTCTGGACTGGTGCGTCATGTTTTCTTAACACAATCCTCTGCCTGAAAGTCTGTGCTGCACTGTGCGTATCACCAATCCAACCCACTAGCTCGATTGCAACGCTGTGAGTTCGGGTGGCCGGACTCGGCAGCTGAAACCTACCCTTCGAACCAACCACTTCTCCAACATATCGAACTAAGAATTAAGACCCCAGCACAGCGTGGTGGCAACAGCGTGGACTATCGCCTTCGTAGCGACCTCTACAGAGCCGCTGGTTACTTGGACCACCCCCCCCACATGTAAATAAAAAAGGAGGTTGTGTACATTACATTAATACCGTTTGCACAGTATCAGGCTCGGTGTGCGAAAAAGCCAGATGACGCCAAACTGGCTGGTGAGATCCGAACAATCCATAATGTAGGTACAGAGATTAGCATCACGATATTCAACTGTGAAATAAGCGGGATATTACTGGTTGTGGTACCAGTTGATTAGAGAGTTGAATAGCATCAACTGATGGGATCCTAGCGTTTGATGTGGCACACGTTTGTACACCCAACTGATTACACAAGGATACGGGAGCGTAAATTTGGAATCCTTTTTTTCCCGGAAGCTGCCCTTTTGATTTTCGGGAAGAATAAGTAAACATTGATTCGGATTGTGTCCTGCACACTCATTAAGGACCAACAACAATTAGGAATAGCACAGCCAACAAACCTACAGATGTGTTCCTAAATTTGAAGATAAATTGTGAGGGTGGAGTTCTGGATGTTGTGGTGAGCTCACCTTCCAATCCGGTAACCCACGCTGCCACAGACGCACCTTGCGAAAGCACCTCGGTGCCCTGCACATGCAAAGCGCCATCTTCCCTCCTCAATAATTGAATTCAACACCAATAGCCTCCAACACAAAGAGCCTTCACCTAAAGGTCTTGATGACGGTGAAAATGGAATTGAGAAACTGTCCGTGAACTGATCCCGGGTGCGAAGTATCCCGCGTGGGGGTGACAACTATTCCCGAGAACCAATCGCTTTTAAGCGTTTCCGAAAAGTATCCACGTTTCAACTCGAAATTCTATTCTCAGTCCCGTCTCATAGAATTTACCTACATGGAATTTACATCATTGAGAATCGACAATGCTGCATGACAGGTCAATTGAACGTCGAGTCAAGCCATCCTCTACTGTCAACTAATAACCATCCCCTCCTTTCAATATTATTCTTGACTAGAGCACTCACGGAGAGTAGCACTACGACTTTTTCGCCGTATAGTAGAGATGTTCTTTCATTTCCACTTCCGCGCGGTGGTTTTCCATTTTTTTCGCGCAGATAAACTGTGACGTTGAAGTTGACGCCGGAATGAATGTTTGCGATGGGTGGGCCTGAAGCGGTATGACAACCCACCCACTCATATGGGGCCAAAATAATGAAAAATTCCCTTCATTGTTGCGCCTTGGCCATATTAAGCAAATTACTCATGAGAGAAAGGCCGGACCCCTCAGATTACAGCGTGTTGGTAATGGTGTAATATAATCCATCTAGTAGGGAGTAAAATTCAACCGCGAGAAGGAATACACATAGCATTTTCGGGCGTTAAACCCCGCTCTCATTTAGCCTGTGAAGAACATTTCCCTCAATTATTCATTTTGACTGCTTTCTTGTGGTAAATGAAAAACCCTGAGAGAAAAATACTTTTGATTCTCAAACGCTAGTTTGTTTGAAATTGTAATCCAACGTGGAGGTCGGATTACATGGAGACGGAGGAACATTATTCTTTCGTGTCAACCTCGCAATATAATCACTTCAGCTTACAGAACCAATCCAGAATTCCCAAAGTTTTAGCATTCATCAATTTATAACAATTGAGGAGGATTCAAGCATAAACATTTTGGAAATGTTAAGTTTTGTGAAAAATATACGGACATGTTGAGTTTTGTCAAAATCACTAAGCCCTGAAGATATTTAAACAGAAGAAATTTAAATTTTTGATGAATTTTATGCAAGAATATGACCGAGGAAAATGAAAGATCTTACCAAGATTTTATTGAACCATAAAAACCACGCACCACGAAACCATAAAAAAATGTAAAATGGAACATTGAAACTCACAATTTTTTTTGTAAAATTATTGTATTACTAGGGGCCTGGAAAGCCCCAATCTAGTAGGTATGTTTGGACTTCGTTTACGAGGTTATCGTATGAGGCTCAACGAAGGGTGGCACTAATGGTGTGGTAAAATAGTACGTAGATTAGTAGATGCATGAAACAACCTCCTGTGTGAATCACGTCACGTGATTCATGTGCATCGTGAATTCAATGCATTCGTCTCTTAAAAACGGACTTAAAACGGAACTTAAAATCGGGCTTTTGTTACGATCTGTTCTGATGTACAGTGTCCACCGTGGATATCCTGGCTACTGTTTGCCACAGGGGAACGAGCGCGACATCTGCTTGTCACTGAAGTACGGTTCCAACAGGATATCAAGCGGGTGCTACCATCTTTTGAGACGGCACGGAAGTATTGAAGAATTTCACACTATGACGAGGTGCTTGGAGAAGTCGAGTTTTGAAAAAAAAAATCAGTTCCACCATGGCCGTGAGCGAGGAGGTGGACATGAAGAGTTTTGGTTTGAACAATAACAACAAAATCCCAACAAACTGCCGGGATGGACAAAACAAATTTTGGTTGAAACAGCTAGACAATTTTGATTGATTGTGATTCGTGATAACAAATTTTGATTGAAAAAAAAATGACATTTTTCGCGAAACGTTTGGGATATGTGAAAATGTCAGTGTCAGTAGAAAAGTCGATCCCAGCCGAAAGTGGACACGTTTGAGTTTTGCTTCAATCCTTGAAAATTATTTTCTTGAGAACCTCCGTTTTTAAATATTTATGGAAGGAAACCCTCATTACTAATTTGGTATTATTTGATTGTTTGTTGATTCATATTATCCTTTATTCATCAACAATTATTCAGGACACTTATTATAAGTGTCCTGGTCCCATGAGGGCTTGGGACGAATTGCGACACATAATTTTCGGGGTTCCGTAGGTCCAACCCAAGAAGGGTCGGATTAGGCTTCGAACTCGAAGTCGTCATTAGCACGGTCGTAAAAATGAGCGATCCGTCTACCTGCGATGATCCTTTGAGACACTCTGTGAGCAAGGCCCACTACACGAAGCAAAGCTGTATTATGAGTAGGCCTATATGGGTGAAAACAAGACTACTATAGTGACCTCGTTTTCACCCAAGCTATAGCGATTCTTCCTCTAACATAATATAAAGGTTATTAGTAACAAGGAGCTATGTTATTAGTAAAGGGGCTTTTAAAGGGTCAAAAATAGACTTTTTCGAGGATTTTTGGTGTCTTTTACAAGGTATAATGTCTGCGAGTTTGCAAGGGATTTAGCCTTCAATTTGAGGTGCTTTTGTGCTAAAATCTGAGGTCGAGCTTTAATTTATTTGTAAAATGGTTTTACCAATAAATTAAAGCTCGACGTTAATAAGTATCACACTCATTTGGGTAAAACGTCATGAAATGAGCATATTTTATTAATAAGCGTTGTGAAACTGGGAAAGAAAAGTCTTAATAGTCAAGCAATCGTTGTATATCACGTACCTAAATATTACATATTCTAAATTTACAGAAGGTACGTATCCTTGGATTTTACAAATTAGCTATTTTACAATAATTGTAAAGTGTGTGTAGTTTCTAATAATTATTATTAGAAAAGTTGATCTACCCTAGAGAAATACCTATTAATAAAAATTACTTTTAAATGATAGAAGTAGGTCGTTAAGAACAACAAGAGCAAACCTGTACAGGAAATTTATATAGGTGAATATCGGACTGTCTCCACTGACCTGAACATACTACGGAATGAAAAATTATTTTGTGACGTGGCTGTAAAAATGGGATGCTGATGAGAGAAATTTCAGTAATTGGGATTCGTCTGGATTGGCATTTGTGCGGTAGGAGTTTATCGGGGAATGTAATTTTTCGGATCGTTGTGGGATCCCCAAAAACGGATTCTACGTCCAACAATACTTCAAAAACGACACCCAAATCGACCCCATAGCCGAAAACCTTCGAAAACCCCTCTTGACATCTTGAAACGTATAACATCACATTAAATTTTAGAGGCCGATCAGAATTGTTGACCTCCGTCGCGATTATATAGTGTACTATTCCAAGAATAATAAACCAAAATAGTGAGTTAGGTTCGACATTTCAAGATCCTTTTCTGATAAAATTTTTTCCACAACTTCAGACATGGTGGCTACAACGATTTTTCTGAGACACTTCGAAAATTTCTTTAGCAAATGAAATTACCAAACTCATGTTTACTGTTAATTTCAGGACAGATGCCCCACTCCTTAGTAAATGTTACTCTGACTTAATCCATAAAGGGAGGTTGCTGACAATGTCATGATAACCCTTCATTACCTGCATTGTCCGTTGGGGAAATCTCCAAAATCGGCTCCTTTGAAGCCGTTCGCCACGTTCACAAAGCTCCCGACCGCCGACTGTTGTCAGTTCCTTCCGTATAAAAGTATTCCCATAGTCAGTAATTTATTTTGTATCATTGAATGATTTTTACCTTGCTTGCTACATGATAGGTTTTGGACCGACCGCAAAATGCACAAACCGCGGTACAATATTCGGCCTTGGTGCAGGCATTGCTGTCCGATTCGCAGATTGAACAGAAAAACACTGCAAATTTTACACAAGGGTTTATTATTCTTTGATAATAACGTATATTATACGTTACTTGTGCAGAAATCTATTTCTTTGTCAATGAATCAAAATCAAAAAAAAATTTGTATTTTTTTAAAATGTTTTTTACTTGAAAAATATTTGACCTCCTGGGGTCCATCAAAAATCTCATTTGTAGCCCCATGAAAGCTCTATAGATCACAACAGTGAAATCGGATCGTTCCGGGACCCCAAAAAATGGATTCTACGTCCAAAAATACTTCGAAAACGACACGTAATATGATCCCATAGCTAAAAGCCTTAAAAAAAACCCTCCCGTAGCCCCATTTTAGCCCGATAGCGCCCCACGGGTTTGGGCGATCGGGCTGAAAACCTTGCGGGCACAACTAGATGGTAAACCGAGTATTTTGTCAAAATTTCAGATTTAAAAAAATTCCTACTGCCCAAAACGGCGGACGGACATTTCGGATTTAGAATGTAGACCTCTTGAGACGGATAATGTCACATTTTGAGGCCGATCGGAGTCGTCGACCTCCGTCGCGAAAACATAGGTGTATTATTCCAAGAATAATAAAACAAAATGTACCAAGTCGATCAAGGCAATTTCACAACATTTGCTTTCAGTGTGACTTAAGCAGTCACCACTGTACAAACTAGTGATAATTATTTATTCTTCTTGTTCTAGTTAGATAAATACACATCTGCCTTTTTGACATCAAAGTTTCCACTTTGTTTGATTTCTGAATTCCCGGGTCTTATTATAATAACTCCACACCCCCTCCTCACCAGTTATTATTTTGGAGCCATCTATATAGCTCGTTTTACTGTAATAATTACAATTATTGTAATAAAGTAATTAGCGACAATATTATTTTAACCATAGAATTCAACTTGAGTTTGACCATTTTTTTAAATGAATTACATCAATTATTGAATTTTTCCTGACTGTATAAAACCTATCGTACAACGAAGATCAAGGTAATCGGCACTGTACATAAATGTTGTGCAATGCGCGGTTTGAACAGAAAATGTTGTACCATATCAGAAATTTCTGGCTCGGATCGAATAAACGGTTCTCCGCGCTTTGTACGAACATGCGTTATACAATAATATTGTATACAATATATTATAATACAATATATACAATGTATACAATATATTACATTGTAGGTATACCTAATAATTATTGTATTAGGTATACCTAATAATTATTGTTACGTACCAAGAAGCCGATAAAAATTGTTGACCACCGTCGCGAATACATCGGTGTATCACTCCAAGAATAATAATAAAAGAAACCAAAAATTTGTAATTCATTAGCGCTGAACTCACATATAAGTAATTAAATTTTGGTGATGACCTGTAAGTCAGAGTTTAATTTTACTGCGATTCAGTATCTCTCAATCCTGAACCCCGGGCAGCCGGCCTTCTCACTTGAATTTGGGTAGCCAGTGAGTATTGACCATTTGAGGAGGTTCTGGCAGAGGTCATAAACAGCTCGCCTTCATCAAATCGGATTACCCTGTTGGAAGCGAAGGGTCTTCGAGACTGCCCAGGTAGAAGGCCAGGTATAAGTCCAGGTATGGCCAGAAATCGTGTGTCGCAATTCGTCTTTTACCCCCATGAGCGATCTCAGGTCAGCCTGCGATCGACGCGTACGGTTCACGGACCCAGTATGCGACCTCACTAATACAGTTAAAATGCGTTAAATTGAGCCTATTATAATATAATACACAAGTGCATCATGTACTTGTGTGAGCCAAGAAAAAGGGATTCTTCGAATTGTGATAGTTAAATGTTAAACCGTAATCCGACCACTCATTTTACCTCGATTGTTTTTTGTAAAATCACAATACACAAAACGAAACAAGAAATAATAGGTACATATTATTGGTAACAATCAACCACAGTGTTTTTTTAGCCCGTCCAGTCCCATCCGGCACGTCCGACAATTTGACTAAATGGGCGTAAGGGGTTTGGGCCCGCGCAAGTGTAAAAGCCTCAGAAAAGGCAAGGGGTTTGGGCTCATGAACAGCGTGGCGAGGTGAGGGGTTTGGGCCCACGGTTTGTGCTCCGAAATCAAAATTTCTACTCGCATTTTGCGTTTCAGAGCCTCCTGGACAAATTTGGTTCCGTGTATGTCTGTCTGTCCGCATTTCCTTGCCACAGCCATAACTTCCACAATTTTCAAGAAATAAGAAACAAGATCCAATACTTTCAAGATATTTTTGTACAACAACAAAATTTGTACCTATTTAATACTATGTACCTATTAGGAATTTCATTGTCTATGGCTATGTTTTGTATGGACCTTGGCAGTGTATTGTTGTTGAGATAAGCGATGCCCTGTGAACCACCGCTCCGAATATGCGTGCCGATTCAATCAGTCGGTTATATTTGAATCGCTGAATGTTAAAAGAGCGTAACTCCTTCAACCCCTAGTTGTGGGAAATCACAAAAAACTGTCCAGCATCTTCACAACTCTTAGTATGGCAAGATTGAATTTTTTCGTGGGTAGGCAATCACTTGGGACGACTTATGGCTGGAAGAATAAAATTTTAACGGGCGACCTGAGTTCAGCAGAAATTTTCAAATTTCATGGAGATCCGCCCTTTTTACATTTTCAGTTTTTTCAACTGTAAATATACCGAGAAGCCAACAAGGGCCTTGCTCGAACACTTGAAAAAACTGTGGACAACATATTGTGAGGACAAGGACATCGTGGTCTATCTTTCGGGTGTGAGCCACAAATTAAACTACTGAGGGTGTGAGCAATCCGAAGGGAGAACAACGTAACGACGAATGATGTCATTCTGAAACATGTGAGAAATACACCTTCTACGTCCATTTTATTCCGTTTTTTCCATGGGCCCAAACCCCTTACGTTTCAAAATCAGAAGGGCCCAAACCCCTTGCGTCGCGGGCCCAAACCCCTTGCGTTTTCACCCCTGCGGGCCCAAACCCGGTGCACCCGACTAAATTACACCAATACGAACATTCAACAATAATATTGTTGCAATCTCGGTCAGCCATCATATTATGATGGCTGACCGAGATTGCAAGTTGGACCTTTAAAAATCATTTTATCTTCATTATCATAGATTTCATCGTAAATAAAAATTTTGCAATAGCCCGTAGAGTTTATGTAAGATTTGCACCAGTTTTTAAATAGCCACTTTAGTTCAACCGATAAAAACTCGGCCTTTTCAATATGTACATTGATGTACACATACCAACTAGAGATTCCCTAAGAGATTGGTTGTCCTTATCTCATACGAAACCCCAGCTGTTATGACCCCATAACTGTGTCACAAGCTGCTGACCAGTGTGCCTAGCTCAAGTACCTGTGGTCCCAGGTAAAGGCCATTATTAGGCTATAAAAGACCCTTGACAAATATTTGATGAAGAATGTGGCGACGTGGATATGTTTTATGCAGGGTTCCTCTCAAAGACCGCATCTTTCATAAAAACCCGCCCACCGGAGGCTACTCCTTTTCAAGAAAGGAGGTGGTCATTTTTAACTTGGAGGTGGTCCACTGACCGACTTCTTGAAAGCGTTGGGAAAAAGAGTCTTATAAGGTTGGTTCATCGTAATAAATTTAGTGATAGCAAAATGTATCATGTTCAATCTTATTTCAAGGGGAAAATGGCGAGTATGGGTTCGCCGCTAATAACGAATACAGCGAAAAGAAGGAAAGCCAAATTCAACTCCAGGAATAGATAGGTATGACGTAATGTGCCTGCGTTTAGGAAGCTTCTAACGTTCTTGTCGAGGCCAAGTTGACTGGCTCGCAACCACAGCCCTAGCCACCTTTCATCAGGACCCCATCTGCCTCCACAAAGGGCGCTAAGCGTGTGCAACCTCAGGAATGCAGTCCGACATGCGTGATGGAGATGGCATTGTCTACCAGCCCATTACCACTACGTAGAATCCGGAACATCTTCCGGTTGACAACACTAATAGATATTGTTGATGAATATAATACATAATGTATCACGGAGGGTTGTCGATAGACTCTGTAGAATAGGTTGCTTCTGATGCTTTGTTTTTGTCTCAACCTATGATATAGTGCGCCGTTCGCCGATTGAGATTAATTAAGGAAGTTTATACGGCGGCAGCGAAAGTTCGAAGATTAGCTGAGAGAAAGCAGTGTGGAGCCGATTAGGCGAAGAGTCGGCTCTAACAGTGTAAATCTGTTACGGTAGGTGTTTGATGGTGCTGCCAGTAAAAACCACCCCGTTTGCAGGCTGGCCGAGCCTGGAGGTATTTTTCAAGATCAAGAAGCCAATTTTTTGTTCCTGCTAGATGGAAAAAAGATACGGCAGGGTTTTTCGTAATAGAATCGAATGCTCAGTGAATAACCGAGTGAATAAGAGAAAGAAAAGGTCAGAATCTTCCATTAGAATCTTTTTGTTTTTTTGCACAGTAACGGTTCTGAGTTGTGGATGAGTTCTGAAAGAAGAGGTCGAAGTGTATAAAGCGGAGTGGATCAATTTTGGCATCAACAAAAATCTTCCATTTCAGGACCCAATAGCATAAATTGCTTGCGTTTTCACCTAAGAAAACAGCGTGCAAAAGCGGAGCACCGACAAATATTTCCTCCAAGTTCCATAATCATTGAGAAATTTTTTATTTTAACGAATTTGACATAAACAGTTACTGTGGTCCCAAAGAGTGGTCCGACGGCTCTTTCTATAGAAAGAGCCCACCCTATAGGTGGCCCACGAGCAAGATCAAGGAAAGTTGAAAGATGTACGAAAAATATAAAATTAAGAATTATCAAATGAAATAAAATAATATTGCAGCGAAGCGCACCGGGTCAACTAGTACTAACCAAAAAGAGAAATCTGATCAATATTGTTATTTTCTGACAGAATTAGTTGAAGTGCATTAACACCCCTCACATTAGTAGGGGGCCTACTACTTCTGTAATAACTGTTCAACATGCTCAACAGAAGTTAGTAGCGAGATGTCACCAACGCCTGGTTACAGGTACCCTGAGAAGAAGAAGCATTAACACGTCAGCAGGCCCTTCGTACTTCCGTTGTAATGAAATTGGTACTGAGAATCCCAGAAAATAGGCGATCTGGGGCGGCCCCCTTTATTTGGAATCGGTCGATCGGGAAAAACATGGATTTTCGCATGACCTGAAATCAACAGAGGGACAGGCGAAAGGGAGGGCAAGGGACGATGAATGTACGCGAGTGTCACGGGAGCCAGTAAACGCGCCAGAAGGGTAGTTTAGGTATGTATTTCACAAACAACAACCGCTTAGACGATTTTCAATGTTGAATGTTCAATAGCTTCATTTGGTATACCAACGTATACGTTGGCATCACCGAACATTTTCGACGTTTCCTGAGCTGCCAGACTGGACGTTAGATCAAGCAAGTGCCATAATGAAGTGAGAGACGTCAATAATTGACTATAATTATTATAGTCGTCTATTATAGGGAACTGATGAATTCGGCATGGTGGAATGTTGCAAATAACCCCAAATGACAGTTATTAGGGACAGTTACTGTCCATCGAGCAAATCAGCCCGAAATAGGTCTGTGGTTACCAACTAACCGAAGGTGTAAAGACAAACGCTGCAAATTTTACACAAGGGTTTATTATTTTTTTATGTAGGTTACTTGTGCAAAAATGTAATTCTGTGTCAACAAGAAAAACATTTTCAAAAAAACTTTTCTTGGAAATTTTTTTTTCAAAACTTTTTTGTTTTTTTATTCGAAAAATATTTGACCTCCTGGGATCCTTCAAAAATCCCATTTTTAGCCCCATGAAAGCCCTATAGATCGCCACAGAGAAATCGGATCGTTCCGGGACCCCCATAAATGGATTCTACGTCCAAAAATACATCGAAAACGACACCTGACGCGATCTCATAGCCAAAAGCCTTCAAAAAACGCCTCCCCTAGCCCCATAGTGCCCCACGGGTTCGGGCGATCGCGTTGAAAACGTTGCGGGCACAACTAGATGGTAGGTAAACCAAGTATTTTGTCAAAATTTCAGATTGAAAAAAAAAAAAAAAATCCTACTGCCCCAAAAGGCCCGGACGGCGTACGGCGGACTGACATTTCGGTTTTAGAATTTAGACCTCTTGCAACGGATAATGTCAAATTTTGAGGCCGATCCGAGTCGTCGACCTCCGTCGCGATCACATAGGTGTATTATTCCAAGAATAATAGACCAAAAGCGTGAAACATCAGATGGAAACCATGGGGACTGCCCAAATATGAAAATCGGCCTCGAAGTTACAGCAAAATTACGGTTTTGTGATGAGATGAAAATAAACCATTGGCAGCATCAGATCAGCAATGTGGCCAAGATAAATATTTACCTACGACGAGGAAACTCCTAAAAATGAAAATATGTAATGCGGAAAGGGACCTCTTATCTCTTATCGGGAAAGAGAAATCGCTAAAATCGACAAAATGTTAAAAACGCGCAAACCTTTACGCAAGGGTTTATTATTAATTGATATAGGTTACTTGTGCGAAAATTAATTCTGTGTAAATAAAATTTTGGGGGGAAAAAAACTTTTTTTTCTCGGAAAATATTTGTCCTCTTGGGATCTTTCAAAAGTCCCATTCTTAGCCCCATGAAAGCGCTATAGATCCCCACAGTGAAATCGGATCGTTCCGGGGCCCCCAAAAATGGATTCTACGTCGAAAAATACTTCGAAAAAGACACCTAACTCGATCCCATATCCAAAAGCCTTCAAAAAACCCTCAAGTAGCCCCATTTTAGCCCCATAGCGCCCACGGGTTTGGCTTCACGACACCTAACTAAACCTTGCGGGCACAACTAGATAGTAAACCAAGTATTTTGTCAATATTTCAGATTTAAAAAAAAAAAATCCTACTACCCAAAACGGCCTGGACGGCGTACGGGGTACAGTGTACGGCGGACGGACATTTCGGTTTTGGAAGACTGATAATGTCAAATTTTGTCAAATAATGTCAAAAAAAAGACGGATAATGTCAAACGGATAATGTCAAATTTTGAGGCTGATCGTAGTCGTCAACTTCTATCGCGATTACAATAATTGTATAATTAACCTTTAAAGGTGTATATTCCAAGAATAATAAACCAAAAGAGTTTTGAATTTTTATCGATTCGGAATGTGGAAATAGGGTACTCCCTCCTACAGGCATAAAATAGATTTTTCGACATTTAAAGATCGAAAATTTGTTTGAAGTGTAAAATTCAGGATTTTAACTACAGTTCAAGCGCATTCTCTCGAACACCCAATTGGCATTGAGAATTCAACTTGGTCAATTTTTGAAATAAGAAGATGATTCTAGCGTTAAAATGACCAGAATATAGCATAGTATTCGAAAAAATATTAACAAGTTCTCCCACAAAAGGTAACGTTTCCCGTTCCGTATCAATTTAATTGGAGTCCATACTAGGGTCGATCGACTTTCCGAACCTTTTTATTCCTGGTGCCAATTGGCATGATTTGTTGCCTTTTGGTCCCAAAAGAACACCCTCCAAACGGTTTTCAAAAATTACGACTCCTTCAGGTTACGTACGTAATCCAAAAGTTTTTGTTTGTCAATACTATGGAGTCCTACAGGAGCGGAAGGAATTCCCATAGACGACTGTGTAAGCATTGCGTATAAAATTTCAACCTCCCTCCATTGTTATTTTGATCGCAATGTTAATCCTCCGTTTGGATCGTGTGGGGTTGCGGTTACGCTGTTGCCTGTAAAATCAACATGATACTCTATCCAACCCTTGGCGGCTTATACGGGGAAAATTCTACAAGAGAAGCGTTAATAATGCCCGATGTTTCAATCATTCCAACTAATCCAATTACCGACGCTTATTAACTGATTATGGCATCACTCGCCTGATGGGATTAATCGCTCACACGTCAAAATTTCTCTTCTCCCACAGACACACCACCTGTCCTAAATCGATACCCTCTGGCCATCAGGTTACTGAGTTTGTCAGGAAGGTACCAGTATGCCGTTACGGACTGAGTATAGGCTGATGGGAGGTTATATATTGGAAGGACCACCCTTTAACCTTCCTCCAGGCGATCATTATCGAAGTAAATGAGTGAAGTTGGATGGCAGCAACAACCCGTGTTCCTCGTCGCAGATGACCAGCTCAATCAATGGGATTCATAAGTGCAAGGTTGTACTTATTTTAGCTTTCGGCTAATGTACTGCCTTCACCAGGGCTTATGAGGAAATTAGTTAGTACTTAAACGATTTGAAAGCTTCGGAAACAAGAGCCAATACAAGTACCTACACATCGTATAAGTTCTTCTCATGCTTTTTAATTTTTGGTTGCCTGGAATTTTATTTTCATGAGTATGGCGAATCGGTAGTCTCTGGTTTTAATGGTGACGTGTCCTGAAGATCAAGAGGAAGCTTCTGTGCGGTGTATTTTGGAGGAGCTTGGCAGTGTATTTTGTTGTTTAGGACTTAAATCCAAGTTTTCGTCATTCTCGTCCGTTCTTCGACATTTTTGACGTATGAAGCGTTCTTCGAAATATTGAAGAACTTTGCGACTTTCTCAGTTTTCGCCAATAACGTGTCCCCCGTGCAGTTTTGCGTAAACCATTCTATTATCCAAATTTTGTAGAACAAAATTTCTTACAAATTTGGTCTTTTTTTTTTTTTTTTTTTGGTCCGAACAACAGTAAACGGAGAAATGACGCTGCAAAGAAGGAGTAAAATCTAGTGTTTCGCAAAATTTCAACTTTCTTACCACTTCGGGACGCAAAACCTCACAAAAAAACTTCGTTTTAGCGAAAAATGGTAATAGACTTATGCTGTAGAGAATTTAAGTTCCTTTGATCCATGTATGTAAAAAAAAAATTAAAGCAAGGAGTGGGGGTAAATTTGTTGGAAAGTGGAAAATCGGCAAGCACTTCGAACAGGTACCAGATCAAGTATTGGCAGAGGGTTTACAGAACTGAAAATTGTTTATTTTTTCCAGCCGGGAACATTATTCGTCATTCAACGTAGGTTTACGTTATCCGAAATTAAAATTTCCATTCGCCCCAAACCAGTTGAAAGTTGCGGTAACAGTTCGTTGTTTGTGTGTAGTAATTGAATCGACGGAGAGCTTTTTTTATTTAAAAACATCCTCAACATGCAGTTACCTACCTTTTAGAACAACGTACCAACGAAGTTGAACAAAGAATTTTAAAACAATCTCTAGGACACAGAGGATCTAGCACATCCAAAGAAACAGTCAACGAACTTCAGATTAGCCAGGAACATTGTTTCGAACTTTTTACAGAATATTTGATGGTTAAAAAATCTCCGTCTATACAACCGAGATGAAAACTTTGGATTGGTTGGAAACTTTTTCCCAAGTTCAGCCCAACTCTCGACCCCGCCCAAGGATGAATAAAAGGACTTCATTTAATATCCTAAAGCAGCCCTCTTATTTAGCTAAAATTCATTAATCGTAAAACGCCAATTAAACGGGCCATTCTTATGATATACCGAGTCTCATTCACAATTAATTGCTGCAAATGCTGAAGTCCAATAATTCAGTCATGTCGTTGGGGCTTACGATACTCCGGGCGTCCTCATTTCACTACAATCGACCTCAAATAATAATTTGAATGCAAGAAACGTCGTTACTTATCTCGTGCGACTACAGTGGATTCCAGCGGGGAAGGACCAGAGAAATAAGTTTACTAGCACTTCAGCCCTTCACCTCGTCGTCAAGTTTGTGTGGGAGATAATGTTGAGAATTGATTGAGTTGGGCGAAGAAAGTTAGGGCAACAGTAAACAGAGTTTCTGGGTACCTGCCTAGCTGGGTTTTCACAACTCAACTCCTGTCCCTCTCCAGGGGGAATAGTGTGAGTATTGGAGAAACGAAAATAATATGTTACTGGTGGCACAGAGACGAGGGGTTGTAAACAAGGTTCGACCACTCAAGTACAAAGTGGCTCGTGTCCACTAGAGCAAACTAGATTACTTTATTGGCCGAGGGGGAAGCTTTTTCAAAAGGGTACCGAAACATTGGAAAGTAAGAAGTAGGTAGATAACAATTGTATTTTTGTAAGATTAATTTTTCCTTTTAAAGTTCTGGCAACTAGGTAAGTACGTAATATTGAATATTAATTTTCTTCTGGTAGGTATTTTTTGACTTCAGTAGGGCTTCAAGCACTTAGACAAAGAACTCTTTTCCTTGGAAAGAAGGTAATCAGTATTGACTTTACGACATATAAATTCAACTCAAGTATTTTTAAGAGTTGATAGATCAATCAAATTGCATAATGAAGCAAAACGAATGCAACAGGTCGTAATGTGACATAATATGTCACATTACGTGTCAATGTCATTATGTTATTATGGGTGAATACCTATATTATAGGTATTCACACATGAATAATAACTACTAAAAAATATTCACTGTAACTACTAAAATCTGCAATAATTACGGCAGACTGAGAAGGAACCGGAAAAGAGTGAAGTCCCACGGAATGGTGGTGCTCTTCCCTTGACTCTTCCTTATGCTCTGAAGATAATGTTGCCAAAAAACGATTAAGATTAAGATTCATCGAAAAAGTGGAATTCTAAGTTCGATATACGAGAAAATCGTGGAATTTATCGAAAAACGCTGCAAATTTTACACAAGGTTTATTATTCTTTGATATACGTTACTTGTGCAGAAATTTAATTCTGTCAATGAAAAAATTAAAAAAAAATTTTTTTTGATTTTTTTTTTTTCAAAAAGGTTCTTTTCCAAAAATTCTTTATTTTTTACTCGAAAAATATTTAACATCCTGGGATCCTTCAAAAATCCCATTTTTAGCCCCATGAAAGCCCTAAAGATCGCCCCAGTGAAATCGGATCGTTCCGGGACCCCCACAAATGGATTCTACGTCCAAAAATACTTCGAAAACGACACCTAACTCGATCCCATAGCTAAAAGCCTTCAAAAAACCCTCCCGTAGCCCCATAGCGCCCCACGGGTTTGGGCGATCGGACTGAAAACCTTGCGGGCACAACTAGATGGTAAACCAAGTATTTTGTCAAAATTTCAGATTTTTAAAAAAATTCCTACTGCCCAAAACGGCCTGGACGGCGGAAGGCCATTTCGGATTTTGAATGTAGGTAGACCTCTTGAAACGGATAATGTCAAATTTTGAGCCCGATCGGAGTCGTCGACCCCCGTCGCGAAAACATAGGTGTATTATTCCAAGAATAATAAACCAAAAGTTGAATTCTAAGTTAGTCAAACGAGAAAATGAGCTTAGTACCTACCGGATCATATTAAAAAAAACTCTGCAGATTTTGCTCGAGGGTATATAGGTAACGGTTACCTTTTGTATAAATTATTTACTCAAAAAAGTTACTCTTTTGTATAAATTAGTCAACAGACTACATCTCTGTCAATTAATAATCATTAAAATTTAATGATCTTCTATCATTATCATTTATTGATTTTCATTGATCAAATGTTTTATTTTTCAATGAAAAAACTATAATATAGTTTTTTCATTGAAAAATAAAACATTTGATCAATGAAAATCAATAAATTAATTTCAATTCAATAATCAATAAATTAAATCAATAAATTAAATTCAATATATACAATTAAAGTTGTTCGTCTCCGTATGTATGTATGTATTCGGATGTTCACAGTAAAAGCCTAATATGTAGTTAAATGTAGTTTTTTCTATTTGTCTCTTCCGTATTCACATAAAACGAAGAGAAAAAATCAGCACAGACCAAACATGCTTAATTGAAAGACTAAGCTCGGATGCGATAAGCAGTAATTAACTTGCGTCCGGGGTCCCCCCCCCCCCCCCCTCCACCATTTTTCAATGTTATCTCCGATCCTTTAGAATCATCAGATAATCCCTCCCTTGTGATTTGACTACCTTCGAATACAATGAAGAACATGGCATTTTTGGAATCTACCCACCACCAAACATATAAGAACACAGTTTGAGGCCAAACAACTTGACCCTTTGGTTTCTTCTTATAGGAATAATAAACCAAAATCCAAGTCAATCAAAGTCCAAGTTATAATTATACTAATAGCAGATGAACCTCATGGACTATGTTCATGTGGTGAGGGTGATCACTGTGACAGGCGATGTTCGGAAATCGGGCCTCTTACATCAAAGGAGTTAGTTCTGGTGTTGAAAGCCACCATGGAAGTCTAACTTGTACTTTGAAGATAAGCAGATGACATGTTCGGTTTAGACAGTCTCATCAACGTTTCTACAACTCCTAATCATCATCCCTACCTCCAACGTTTCCAGGTTTATCTTCAGAAAGGAAAATCTAGGCGCTCAGGAGCTAAGAGATAAGCGTAGAACTTACGAAGCCAATCTGTACAGATCGTAATAATTACGTAACTATTATTGTTATCAATCAAAAGATGCAATAGGAAGGAGGAAGTGGGGAATGGGGACAATTTTCGCAGTGAGCCAGCACGCTACCAGTGCGAACTAATCTCGATACAAGAAAGAGAATCATATCTGGGGTTAACGCTCAGCCCACACCATCACCTCGGTGATCAGGTTTTGTTATATCGATTGTACGTAAAGGGAAGTTTGAAAGTTGAAGTTGATCGGACGTGACGTTGAATCCGGGAAGTGGTTGACCTAAAAACACTAGTAGTCATACATACGTGAGCTCTAACAAACCCCGTTTTCGTCGAGCTTGAATGGCGGAATAATTTGTTGAAGCGCAGATCCGTTGAAGTGGGCAATTATATCAAGATTTACTACCTCCAAAATCTCTCCTGCCGTCCCTTAGTGAAACGTACGCGAGCATAAAATGTAAAGGGGTCATGGCTTAATAAGGCGCAGATGTCAATAAGATAACGCAGACAAGTCAACGTAGTCATAGCCAATATCCGCTTCACACTCTGAAGGAGAGAACGAGGGCGTAAGAGGATAAATGAGGATGGAAAAGTCATTCGTACGGTTCTGTCAAGGCATTGAGAAGATGCAGGGAAATGCTGTGACGTGTAGGGAAAGACGGGTTGGCATGACAAAAGGGACAGCCATTACCGTCTGCCCTTGGGCTCAGGGACGGCCCAGAAGTATTGTGGAATAGGCAGGCTACGTCATCAGCATCCTTCAGTAAAAAACCTTCCTCCCGTACGGACGCCAAACCCCTTGAATTGCCTTTGGAAGGGGCCTAGGGGAGATGGGGGAAGGCTCTCGTTTTAAACAGAGGACTCCCGGAAAAGTACGAAGAACAAAAGGATACGCAACAGAAGGAATGGGAACGACTTTTCAAGACGAAAATTCTACCTGTAATATCTACGCAGAAGACTCGGTATTCAAATACAACTAAACTAAATATTTGAACAACCACAACCAGAGATTCGGTATTTTACTACAATATCCAAATAAAGTCAATGAAAACTTTAAGCCATTAACGAGAGGGAACTTCGCTAGGGGTTCGGAAAATTAACATCTTGTAGACATTTCCTCTCTGTTCTTAGATGGTGAAAACTCCTGGTAGGTAGTTTTTAGCGCAACCTTTTTTCCAAAAAAATGGAAAGGTGCGCTCACCTCTTCGACATGTATGTTTGTTTGTTTGTTCTTCACAGCATCACGCCCGAGCGGCTCAACAGATTTTCGTGAGGGTGGTCTCATTGTGATCAGCGAGTTCGGGGGGTGGTTATAGGGTACCTTGATTTTTCCTCCCTCATCCCCTTCATCGGTTTTCGGGAGTTCCTTCACGACGAAAGTTGTTTATCTCTGATATGTAACTAAGGAGGCCTCAAAAGGGGGACGAACGTTTTTGTCCGATTTCGTTGGTACAAGGGTCTATGGAATGAGCTTTTTAGGCTGATTCCAACGACTCCAAAACGATTTTTGCAGCCTGAGCCGTTCGTTACCTCTGATCGGCATAAGGTTTTCTTGCGCATCGGTCGTTAGGGTGCAGTTGTTTACGTAATGACTCATTTACGTAGTCATTACGTAATGACTAATGAGCATCACGTGGATATTTTTGATGTGTTGTGTGGCATAGTTTGGTCGCTAGATACCTACTGTTTCCTAGTTTCTCTCGCTCATTAAATATATCGTAATAACAGAAAGGTTGCGCTCATCTATTCAATTCAATTGATGGCTTGTTACTTATTCTCTCTACTACAAACGAAAACGCTTACAATATTTTCAGCGCTCGAACTGTATACAGTCGTATACGACAATTTTTTAGTTTCGTTCCGATAAGTTTCTTCAAGTTCAATCGTGCAGATGAAACTTCGAAGGTAGAACCTGCTACGTGGACAATAATAGTATTTCATAATTATTATGAAATACAAAGCAAAATCGATTTTATTGTATTAACCATTGCGGTTGTGCCATCTGGCTGTGAACTTATACTTTATACTCCGTTCCGGGACTCGAGACGGACCGAAATTAATCGAGCTCGCTGCGGGACTCGAATCTACTACTAATACGTCAACCACTACAATTTGCCGCGGTCTCGATTGAGCTACTGACGACAACCTAATTAAGAAATACTATTAATTATTTTATTTGAAATAAAAGTTACGAGGCTATTCATTCATGCCATTCATTATGGGGGAGGCACAGAGGGGCAAAGATGGAAAAATTGTCAAATGAGTATTTTGTAAATCGCTTCACTACAGACATTTTTATCACATAAACAGAGACACAGCTTATTTTTAATTTTTTTTTAAATTGTTGGTAAATGTAAAATGCAGTAGAATGCGATAATGACCTCTATTTTTGAGAAAAATTCTGATTGGTAGGTAGTGTTTTTGATTCTCCATTTTATGTTCTCCTGTTTTTTTCTTTTTAATCCATTCATTCAGTCATTTGGCATTAAAACGTTCATTTCATATAAACCAGGAACCGGGGTTTCCAATACATTTTTCCATTATAAGAACGAAACATGAAGAGAATGAGAGAATGTCATTCTCAAGTCAACATGGTTGGGTTGGTTATTCGTTTCTAGGATGGGTTTTCCCGTTTTTAGGCCTGTGTACACAGACAGAGGAAGACGTGCCAGGAGCAAAACTGGCTCTTCTTGCATGCAACGGGTATTTACTTACTTGCAAGTAACGGGTATCACGTTTCCTGGAAATTCGATCAAAAAGGACCTTAAAGGGTTAGTCCGCCGTTTTTCTAAAGAACCCTTAGATTCTGCTCTGATTATTGAGCCCTACCGACTGGATGGACATACTTGAAAACCCCTTTTAAAATGATTCTGCGTACCGAAGTTTGTCCAAAACGACAAATTATTTGACACCCTGGCCCAAACTCTTCAAAATCCACGTCTACAACCCCTCAGAAGCATCATTGAGCCCTACTGACTGGACGGACATATCTATAGGTATTCTAGTATACTAGAAAAATCCATAAATCGATTCTGTGTACAGAATTTCGTCGAAAATTATTAATTACTCGACACCCTTCAAAATCTACGTCTATAGACCCTCAGAAGCATCATTGAGCCGTATTGACTGGACGGACATATCTACTTGAAAAACCCATAAATCGATTCTGTGTACAGAATTTTGTCGAAAATCACTAATTACTCGACTCCCTGGCTCAAAGCCTCCAACATCTACGTCTATAGACCCTCAGAGCATCATTGAGCCCTACTGACTGGACGGAGTTAACCGTATGAAAAGTATTCATAAACAAGATTGTTGAATAAATTATAGCGAGGTACCGACGAACTTCGAAATGCACATACAAAATGAGATGACCTTGTACGACTATTATGACCTCGCATTATGGTGACTTCGTTTCCAACTGTTCTTTTCCGAGTTAAACAACTGTTAGCCCACACCGCCGTTGTTGGGTCCTTTGTGAAGAAAGGCCGTAATTTGCTTGAATGGATCCAAGTGAAGTGCGCTCGGGTGGTCTGTCCATAAAGTTCGCTTTTCCACAAAAGGCTATGCTTCAAACTCCCAACCGCCCCGTCAGCCCTAAAAGGGGAGCCAAGGTTTACTACAAACTGTTAACCTAGGATGACTATTGTTGGAACCGTGGGCTGAGGAATGGGCAAACGTCCATTTCGGCCAACAAAAGGTTGCTTTTAATTGAAGAAGAATAGTATGGTAGACATAACAAAACGTTTGGCTGGAGTAGAGGGTCGTTTTCAATGGGGGAAATTCCTCAGCAATGAAAAAGTGCTTTTAGCTATGATAAACATTATCATTCCAAGAAATGGGTAAGACACAGCTTTTTCCCTATAGAAACTGACGCAAAATATTCGAATAAATCTGTAGATTTCTGCATCGAAAAACGCTGCAAACCCACAAGGGTTTATTTTGCTTTGATATAGTGCACACATTAATTTTAGATCAATAAACTATTATTAAAGTGAAAAATATATTTGATAAAATTTTTGGAAAACTAAAAAAAAATTTTAATACATAAAATTATTAAAAAAATAATTAAAAGACGAGGGATCTTAAAAAAATGTATTTCACGACCAAAATTACTCAGAAAATCGCACCTCATTCGAATCCTTCAAAAGCCCTATTTGCAGCCCCATGAAACCCCTTAGACCCCTACAGTGGAATCGAATGGTTCTAGGACGCCAAAAAATGAATTCTACATCCGAACATACCTCGAAAGCAACACCTAACTCGACCCCATAGCCCAGAGTTTCTCAAACTGGTGAGTGGGGGGGGGGGGGACCATTTTCCCCAAAAAAAATTGCTGGGTTTCAAGGTGAATGGGATTCTCATCAGTCACAGGTAGGCCAGTCGCCAGAGGACTGAAAGGGGGGTGACTCGTGCAAGAAATGGTGTAGTTAGAAGCTTTTATAGCGTTGTAATGCGTCTGAATAAGAAAATGTCAAAAATCGTAGCAAAATTTTTGCTGGTAGAACTTTTAGCGGCTTAAAAACCTCGATTTTTTCAGGCATTGTTGCGTTTTCACCGAAAACTAATTATCGCAGAGAAAAAAATTCCAAATACATAGTAATTAAGGAGCATAAAATACTGCGTCGAATGACCGTCTTACACATTGGAATCGGTTCTGCCGTTTAGCCACAACCAAGCGTAAAAAATAAGCAATTTTTCTGAACGAGGGGGGGGGGGGGGGGCTCGGTAGGGGGCGCGGAGGCTATGGCATAGCCGAAACCCTTCAAAAACCCCTCCCATAGCCCCATTGGTTTGAAAACCTCGCCGGCACAGTAGATGAAGAACTGAACATTTGTCAAAATTTCAGTTTAAAGTCCCGAGTAACTTTGGACGTTGAATCCACTTATTGGGGTCCCACAACTGTCCAAGGATAATAAACCCTTCTGTAAAATTTGCAGCGTTTTTTAACTCTACACATCATGGAACGTATGAGGACCAATTGTGAGGCTGATCAAAATTTTCGACTCCATCTCGAATACATTGGTGTAATCAAAGAATAATAAACCAAAATTTGGTTTAATTCATTCAATACAGAAGACTTTCGTGGTAGTGATTGTGCCATGTTACACGCTCCCTATACAACAGTTGTATAGGTTCTATACAACTAATATATGATATTAGTTACTAATATCATATATTAGTTGTATAGATGACTTAGGATAGAAATGATTCTAGAAGTCATTTCTATCCCGTACTTGATCTATATACGGCGATAGACTCGGGACGGATAGATAGCCTAAACATCCTTGAGCGTTTACTCGTAAAAGAGTAAGAAGCGCCTGTTGATTCCTGGGAGACTCCTCGGTAATCTTTTTGTGAACGACCCGTCCATCTTGAATTGTACCAGACGGCATGGGCAGAGTTTTAATAAAGCTGAGTAGGTTAGGAGGAGAGGGTTGGAAGGCGTTAGGTGGAATCCCCCCTAAAAACCTACACGTCGTCCTCAAAATTACCCCGATGTTTCCCGCTCAAATGCTTACTGCCATGAAAATGCCGTCAAACAAATATTGGGGGAATGCCTCTTCGGCCGGAATTAATTATCTATTTGGGTCAGTCCCATGAAATTCGCACTCGGGCCACCACTTTCATTCTAGTTCTCTCCCGACCATTCGCACACTTTGTCAAGAGATTACTCTGCCCCACAAGCGAAGTCAGATAAGCGCCCACAAATCCGCCCCCTGGCCAGACCCACTTCCAATGGACCAGGAAACAAATCTATTTTGCTTGGTATGGGACACTCCACCCCCCGATAGTTCAGCGCGGCGCTCACCGGCGTGCCACAGAGCTGGCAACATTTAACCCGAAGGGAACATTAAAAAGTTCCCACACGTAACTCTACCTCTGTCGAGGTAGAGAAAAATAGTCGCTGGCAGCATTTTCCCCGTTCCGACAAATTATGTACCTAGCCTAATCAAATTAGACAAAAAACCGCTGTTCAGCGGAACAAATTTCCGGTGAAGGTTTTATTGGTTTAACCGCTTCCTTTCCACTTCAGGATGATGGGAAAACAAAGTCCTGGTGGGTGGGGGGGAGGCTCGAGGGAGGGGGAAGCTCTAAATGTCGCTTTTTTCAGTTTTTCGGGTATATCTCGGGAACCGTAATTCAAAATGAAAAATTGTATACATGAAATTTGTTGCTGACTAAATTGCCTACAAAATTGGTCCTGTGTGTTTTTTCTGTAGGACTAACCGTTGACGAGCTATGAGTGTTTTAAGTTCCAACATTTTTATAATTTGCCTGAAGTGGTGCTCTTCACGCTCATAAATGCAAAAATACCTGCTTTTGAGACGATTTGATGAAGGCAAAAAGGAAATGGAAAGGTTTGGAATGATGTGATGGTGATGGAGCGGCATTCGACCGGAGAAACAAAGAGGAAGGAGCTTGATGAGGTAATAAGCTGAACTTCACTACTAGGGAGCCCATTTCCACCCTCGTGCGGCCAAGGGGCGAGATAGGTACGTACTACCAGTGGTGCCAAGTAAGGGGGTTGGGAAACCCACTACCACCAACAGATTGGGGATGGATGCGGAAATCGGATGGGTATTTGCAGCCCCCCCCCCTTTTTTTTATAACAGCAATAGACGCCACTGCAGTCCCTGATGGGTCTGATTGTGGCTGCAGGCAGCGACACACGCCCCTGCCTGCTAGGCTGCCTCCCTGCTTACGCAGGCACCAGCACCTGCTGGTTGACCAAAAGTGGATTTAACATCCAGTAAGTTGGGCTCCCGAAGGAACCCTTGGATGGGACAAGAGCCCCTCTATCTGGTCCTGTTAGTGTTTAGGGTTTGGACACTTCGCCCGTCCCTTCAGGCTCTCCAAGTAGGACACACGCCCTACCCAGAGATCCGTGACTCGGTGTGGATTTCCATCCGCACCATTAGCTATTTATGAGGATCGGACTCCAGCCCTTTCCATTACCTACCTAAAACTTAGCTTTTATTTCTAGGTTGGCCCATCCACCAGCCTCCACCAGGACTTTATGAAACCTAGGAGATCTACCAACCTTGTTTTAACTATGTCCCCAGGATAACAAGTAACGCACCTCAGGGACAGGAAACGGAGCCGTGCAAGCGCACTGCATGTGCACAGTACATGCTCAGCAGACTCTGGTTCGGCATTACAGAACCGACATACCTCAGTGTCTGACAATCCTAACTTATGGAGATGGTACCGGAGCCTGCAGTGGCCTGTAAATAGGCCCACAAGTATCCGCATATCACCTCTCTCCAGGTGAAGCATCTCCCTTGCTCTTGACCTAGAGAATCCAATGAACAACCTCGCTTGTTTCTGACCAGGGAGTCTTTGCCAGTGCAGCGCTCATTCCTTTGTCTCCCACTTCGAGTTTTCATTCAACAGAAAACTCTTTGTTGTCCCGAGAAATGGCTCGGGACCTATTGGGAGACATGCTGAGCCCTCCTTTGCAAGGATGTCAGGAGCCTCGTTACCCTCAATGCCCTGGTGGCCAGGACACCAAGCGAGGGTCACTCTATTGCCCCTTGCGAGGAGCTTGAGTTTGTTCAGACAGTCCCAGAGCAGCCTCGATGTAATAGAAAACGAGGCCAAGGCCTTCAGTGCAGCCTGACTGTCTGACAGTATATAGACTCGGCCGACATCGCAGCCGGTGCACACAAGTGCCAATGGCGTTGACTTCCGACTGAAAGATGCATCCATGGTAGCCATTGCCCCAAGGGGCTCCAATACCCGGGTCCTTGGTCCGAAGACACCTGAGTCGCCATGACAGATCCATGGTGTAGAGGACCATAGCCCCATGTTCGAACTGGGGTCTCCCCTCCCTCCACTTCAACCTCTCATGGATGAGGACCCTGAAGGGAAGGTCGAAGTTCAACTTCTCTGTCATTGCATCAGAGACAGCTGACGCTGCCTCATTCACTGGTATTCTATCCAGAATGCCGTGAAGTGCTCGTCTTTGACCTTTACGGAAATGGTCCATGCTCCTCATCCTCATTGCCTGCAGGTATGCCAGCCTCTGCACATGGATGTGGATGGGTGATAGGCCCAGTAGGACCTCCAGCGCAGCAGTAGGGCAATTCCGGATGCACCCAGTAATACCAACACATGCCAGTCTTTGCACTTTGCAAAGCAGTTTCTGCGCTGTGGACGGGTTGGTTTTGTTCCACCAGATGAAAGCACCAAACGTGAGGATAGGACGCTCAATGGCATTTGCACCCCATAAAGACCCTGGACTCTCCTGCTCCTCCTGAAATCCTCTCATCAATATTCTGTTCCTGCAAGACCGGCTGTGGAACACGGTGTGGCTGTCGGAAGGCAGGGATCTTCTGCTCAATAGTGTGTGGGGATTGCAATGGTTCCTGCACAAATAGCCCTCCTGCTGACGAAGACTTGATGGATGGCGACAATGAAGAGCTTCTGGACCCCTTGGACGAACTTGTGTGAGGTTAAGTTTACAATTCATGAAAATAAACAAGTTCCATTTACTCAACGAAAAGAAAACTCACTTCTATTAATCGATTTGGCGAATAAAGCTCAATTTTCGGCAATTGGCTACTTTCATTGCTCTGTACCTCAGTAACGGTTAGTCCTATAGAAAAAACACACAGGACTAATTTTGTAGACAATTTAGTCAGCTACAAATTTTATGTATACAATTTTTCAATTTGAATTACGGTTCCTGAGATATAGACGAAAAACTGAAAAAAGTGACCTTTAGAGCTTCCCCCTCCCCCGAGCCTCCCCCCCACACACCAGGACTTTGTTTTCCCATCATCCTGAAGTGGAAAGGAAGCGGTTAAACCAATAAAACCTTCACCGGAAATTAGTTCACCCGATTTGTCTAATTTGACTGGGCTAACCCCCTAGTTTGCGCCACGTTTCACCATCATGCAGAATGTTCGCTGTCACAACCCGGAAGAACAAAACGCTACAAGAGGAATCTGCGCTGAACGAGAACGCCCGAAGGTACAAATGTTTTGGGGAAAGGGGGATAACTTTGTGCTCTGAGTTTCCCACTGAGGTATAATATACCTCGTCCATATCATGACGAACTAATAGGGGTGTCAAAACCATATTCCTTTGAATCAAAATTTAAGAGTTTAGTACCTAGTAAAATGTAGTAGAGTAAAATTTAGTTTATTAATTTTAAAACATTATAATGCATTAAATGTATTTTTGATGTAATTTCTAAAATGTAAATTATCTAAAATGGAAAAAAGTAGGTAATGAACCAAAAATATTTGTTGAAATTTACAATTTTGACACAACCACTTCAAAAATCATGGTTTTCTTACAAAGCCTGCTGAAGAAGACTTGCTCCCTCTCGATGCCGAACTGTTTCAAGTTCTGCAGCTCTACAAAGATTTCTTATGAGATGGGCATAGGAAAAAAAACACGTGAGATAGGGGAAGGACGGGATGTATCCCTCCATGAGGAGGGGATGGTGCAAACACGATCCAAGGACGTTTAATTGAGATTAAAACGTATACACCATGGGTCCAGGGAGGTGAGAAGATTTTAATGGGCAGGACGGTGGAGGGGGGATGTATACCTATACAACGGGTCCCGGAGGTGTTGAAACGATGTGCACGAAGAGTACCACCAAATAAAGCATTGGTACAACTCTGCCCGCCATTCGTACGGTAGGCAGTTTTCGACTAACTTTGGGTGCCTTCTCAATAGGGGATTTGACGCTCTGCAACTTTCATTATCTAACATTTTTCGATAGGACCGGCCGTTTTGAAGGTACAGCTGTTTGAAGTGCGATACGTGATTTTTCGAAAAACGTGTAAAAAATCGCTCTTTTTCAAATCGCTAGAGCTCCTGAACTATTGGGTCTAGATTCAACCTTGACTAGTGAATTTTGTAGGAAATGTAATGCTCTTTCGTGGTGACTTTTGCTGCAGGACGCATAGTTTTGGAGTTATCAGCAAAAATCTAACAAAAGTGCCAAAATTGTAGAGTTTTTGCGAATATCTCTGAACGCATAGCAGATATTTATCAGATCTCTTCAGATTCGGATTCAGCACCCCAAAAAACACAGAATAAGACCAAAAAACTCAACCATATTGTGAAGCCACCCACAATTAATAACGATTGTAAATAACTTGTGATAACTACAGATAGAAATAAAGAAAAGGAAAGCAGAGGAAAAGTTGGTACGACGCTCACCTCTCGGAGAAGGCGCAGGCCTTCCCCAAGAGGGCCTTCCACCAAGGGGATTCAACCCCCTTATTTGCAACTGCGATGAGGGGGGGGGCAAGGTGGGGCGCAGGTAGTATAATATACTACTATATTTTAGTCCCTAGCGCCAGCCAGAGGACTCCATTCCAGTGTTCCTCTTGAAACCATCAAGTACACTCTTCTATCCTTATGTTACTCAAGCTTTGTGTGTGTTTAACTTAACCTTATCCTTTTAGGATATCTATCTTCCTTAGGCTCTTAACATAGGCTGGCTCCCCATAGCTGTGAGATCCGCCTCAAATCAGACAGGCTCCCCATTGCTGTGAGATCCATCTCAAAACAGACAGACTCCCCTAAGCTGTGAAATCCGTCTTACTAGGCTCATTGACAAGTACTGGTTGGCTCCGCATAGCTGCGAGACCCACCTCAAACAGTAAATTCAGAGCCTTGCAATAGTTTAGCCTAAAACAGGTCGGCTCCCCATAGCTGCGAGATCCACCTCAACAATACATACACATTTCACTCCAAGTAAATTTCATGGTTCCAGGGATAGTGATCGACACATAAACTGAGCGAAAATTCTTTCGCCGTTCTTCAACAGCGGATGTTGAAGTTCAGCGAAAACCCACCCCTTTAAAACTGATCGCCTGGAACTAAGAGAAAAGCTGAGGACTGGTGTTTCGATGTATTTTCAACCCAGGTGTTGAAGTAAGTAGAAAACCCACCCCTTTAAAACTGATCGCCTGCGTTCCGTCGAAAAAAGGGTTGAAAACCCGCTACCTGCCTGACCGTGCGGGACCTAATTTAAACCAAACCCCAACCCTCTGCCGGGAGCCATCCTCCTTTGCCAAGCTTTTTGTCGTGTAGGTATGCATTCCCAAATGAAAAACAAAAGTTGCGGTATGTTGAACAAAAATAACTATTATTTGAAAATATACTTGATGTTTTCTTTTCGCCGAACGAAGAGAAGCTCTACTTGGTCTTGATCTGCACTTTTCAGTCTGTCTGTTTGTCTGTGACGCGTTACAGACCGCAATTAACTAATTTTAAATATAATTGTATGCATTTATTACTTCTGAAGGCAATTTGTCGTTCTAGCAGCATACAAATATGAACAAGCAATTTTGATATTTCTTGTCTACAATTACCTACACGCGGGTGCTATAAGGTATCTCCATTAGAAATATTTTGGGCCTGAGGATGATGGACAAATGGTGGAAACATAGCGCGGTTATTGTCTTTTTCAACTTGGGAATATTTTGGTCATGAGGATGATGGAGACACGGCTGAAACTACGCGCGGGCATTAGGTTTTTCTAATCAGAAATATTTTGGGCCTTAGGATGGTGGTAACATGGTCGAAATGTCGCGTTATTACCTTTTTCAAATCGCCCTCCACAATTCATTGGGTAATAAATTAGATGTGAGAGAACTGAGATCACCACGCTGGTCAACACCCTGGGAATATTTTTGGGCATGATAAGGGCCAAAAAAAGCGGTCGAGACTCGTCCGGGCATTGTCCTACACACCGCTAATATTTTTGTGCCTGATGAGGTTATGCTCCTGATGATGAAATAATTTTGGGTCGAAACGCTGAAGGGGATGTTTGTCAGTAGTCACTTTATTCAGGTACATTATGGTACTATCCCTTCTGCGTTAAAAGTAGTCACGTATCTCACTTCACTTAACGTAAAAAATCAGTTTTTTGCCCATTATTTGGCCAGTTTTGGAAGTGGCTTAGAAAAATTGGGCAACGATATTCATTAAATTTTGGGTAGGGTAAACGTTCAATCTCCGACACCCCTTCCTCCAAATCCTGGCTCAAAATCTCTCTATTCGCATTTTCTTATTTTTTTTTTTTTTTTTTTCTAACTGTTGCTATGGGACGTCTAGTTGAAGTCCGTATACCCGTTTTTGTCCATCGTTTTCTACAATAATGGAGAAATTACGTTCTCTGAAAAAAGTCCAAAAATTCAGTGGTCGACACCCCCTTGACAATGATTGACACCCCCATTTTCTACAATCACCGACACCCCTCTGGAAAATTTAGCAATGACCGACATTCCATTTTCGACAATCGCCGACACCCCTCCGAATAATGACAACGAAAAGAAATCGTAAATGCAGGCTGAATCAAGGTACAGGCCTCACTAAAGTTCGGCAATTAGGTATTAATAATTCATTTCATTATACCGTCTCCTTCGAATGTTTTAGTGAATTTTAGTTCGAATTTTAGTGAATTTCTACAAAGTGCAATCTTTTTCACACTGCCAGAATAAAGTGGTAGTGAGTGGTTTGGAGATTGAACGTTTACCCTAGAATCCGAATCTGCAATAAAAACGCTGCAAATTTTACACTAGGGTTTATTATTCTTTGATATAGGTTACTTGTGCAGAAATTAAATTCTGTAAATGAAGGAAATTTAAAAAAAAAATTTAATTTTTATATCAAAAAAGTTTTTTTTTTGGATTTTTTTATTTTCAAAAATTATTTAGGTTTTACTCGAAAAATATTTAACCTACTGGGATCCTCCAAAAATCCTGTTTTTAGCCCCATGAAAGCCCTATAGATCGCCACAGTGGAATTGGATCGTTTCGGGACCCCCACAAATGGATTCTACGTCCAAAAATACTTCGAAAACGACACCTAACTCGATCCCATAGCCAAAAGCCTTTAAAAACCCCTTCCCATAGCCCCATTTTAGCCCCATAGCACCCCACGGGTTTGGGTGATCGGGCTGAAAACCTTGCGGGCACAACTAGATGGTAAACCAAGTATTTTGTCAAAATTTCAGATTTAAAAAAAAATCCTCCTGCCCAAAACGGCTCGGACGGCGGACGGACATTTCGAATTTTGAATGTAGACCTCTTGAAACGGATAATGTCAAATTTTGAGGCCGATCGGAGTCGTCGACCCCCGTCGCGAAAACATAGGTGTACTATTCCAAGAATAATAAACCAAAAATTGGGGTTCCCACTTGTTATAACAAAGTTAGGGTCGGTATCTCCAATTTGGCGCGCGCCAAATAAATTGGCACACATCTAAATCGATGGGCAGCTATCAATCTAGTGGGGTTTGTATTTTCAGAATTTGTTTGGAAAAAAAACAACTTTAAAACCCTATTCTAGGTGAAGGTGTTCCAATCGGTAAAGCTTCGCTTCTAAGCCTACTTCAATTTTCTTGAGCATTGAGATTCTACCCCTTTAAAAGCAGGTGTCATGCAAGAAGGGGTCATTTGGAGCTCAGTATGGGGTGATTGCCCTCTCACATTTCAGCAGGTATAAGAAATATTCGTTCAGTTCCAGGCGCCCAGTTCCAAGACTTGACTCGATCTTTCAGCTTCAACAGGGGGTGTTGAAACTAAGCGAATTTTCAGTCAGTTTATGTGTCGGCGATTTTCCAATGCCTGTTCTTTCTATGACTCTCAACCCTTGAGTTGAAACTAACAGAAAGTTGGAAAAAATGCTTCCGCGACCATTTTCCAGCAGTTTATGTGTCGACGACTTTCCAAGTACCCAATTTCATTTCCTCTAGGTTCCATTAGGCACTGATTAGGCTCCATTAGGCAAAGTTATGCACAACAAAAACAAAATAACAACTAACAACAAAAGACAGAACAGAAACATCACAGAGCAAATGGCAAATTTAATGTAAAATGCAATTGACCTTCTTGCTAGGAAAAATTAAAATTTTTACTTGAGCATTTGAGCATGAATGAGTACGCTTTACCGAATAAGGTTATTGCAGCGTTTCTACAGACGCTCCTTCTGATAAGTTTCGCAAAGAAATAATAATAATTTGATTATAACCTGGTAGAGATGGTAATCTTGTTTATGCATACAGAAACGCATTATAATGCGTTATAGCACTATAGTGTTGTTTCATTTCTTAATTTCTTTCTTCTACGATGGCATCGAAGAAGACTAGTGAAAAATATTCAGAACGAATTTTCGATATCTCAAACCACTCGCAGCCTGCACACTCCAACACATCAGACGATCCATCACGAATAGTTCACTAATTGAACTATTAACTTGTTAACTATCAATAATTAATTATTACCGTGTTTCTATTCCCGGGTTAATTTGTTTCCTGTCAATTTTTTTTTTTTTTTCCAATTCAATCATTACAGCGCCGCGAGCCTGCGCTGCCAGCAGAAAGAAAGGCTACGGGTGAGAAAAGTGCTTGCGTAGATTTCGGGTTTTCATTATACTGATACTAAAGTAAACAATTATCGTTTACATTGCCCGTAAGGAAAAAATTCCGGTAAAAAAAAAAATAAAAAAAATAAAAAAATAAAAAATGCTAAGAAGATGCCTGTGAAAACTGCTTTAAAAAGTCAGTACAAAATGTAGGACGATTCCTACTGAAACGCTAATTTTATATTCATGAATGTGATTTTTTTCTTTTTTTACGAAAATAGCAAGCTTGGGGTAGACTGGAGGGTGTTTCAACTTCATTCGGTGAATGGAACGAATATCAGGAAACTCTCCCACCTAACTCCGAAAACGATCTCGGACATCAACAGCATGGTAAACCATCCAACCCTGCACCCTTCCAGCCGTCCCTACGGGGTCAATGGAAATCGACAGCCAGGCATATCCGTTGCATGTCACAGCTGATCGAAATTTCGTGGTTTATATGTATATATAGACGCAGAGAAGATATCGCGTGGAAAAACTTTTCCTCTCGTTTCACGAATATGAGCGCACCGGACTTGGAAATTCGCTCAAAAGTTATCACGTTCCAATCAACTGGAAAAAGATTTCGGATTGGAACTGCATCAGCCAATCATGCGCTGATTGGAGGGAAACATAAACCAGCTAAGACTATCACGTCCAATTGAGTAATTTAGTCAACGCAGGCTCTTTCCCATCAAATGTTAATTACAATACAGATCTGAAGATGAAGGTGCCATATTCCAGAAAAAAATACACTCAGTTCAATTTGCATTTGAAGTGAACGAACATTTTACAGCTCCAAATAACTCTTGGGGAATATTCATGCACAATTTAATCGCTAGAAGCAGGTAATCCATCTTGCCACATTACCTGTCAACAGGTGATTTCATGAGGTGGAACCAAATTAGTTTATTAAAACTCATTCCGAGCTGGGGGATTATGAGATTATATAAATGCTCGGCAGACATGAATTCTAAACGAAGTCGTTGAGAGGAGAGATATAATTTCGAGGGACCCACCTCTTGATGAGGAGGCCCCGATTTTTACACAAATCTTGGCGATCGCGGGTTGAGTGATTGCCGATTCGTCGCCAACATATTAAATAATATTTATGGTATGGTTACCAAATTTTGGCAACCATCGAGCCACAATTATTGTGTATGTATTATTATAATACAGGACAGAAATCAAGCTCATCTTTTAGAGAAAATCCTAAAGTACTCGGATGTTGATCGCAAAGGACAGTAACTCCGCACGTCTTATGACTCGTTTAAGAGCCACGAAAAGTATTCCAGACGAAGAAAAAAATGTGATTGAAGAGTGATAAAGATGGTGAGACGTGACATCTGGATATTGAATCCTGTTTCGCGAAGTCAGGACAATTCATTGAGTACGATTCAGAGGAACTCCTGTCGCTTTGATCAGGATATTACAAGTGATTCACTTTGAAACGTCAAATGAACCACTCATACCGGCAGGTCCAGATGGATACTGGCGCTTCGATAGACTACTTACGGTGCCACTCCCTACTGACTCCGCCAGCCAACCCCCGCTCGTTCCTGTTCCGTGTTGAGCATTTGGAGAGCCACTTATTTCTACTTATATGAACCAACAACTCGTTTTCCCAAGTTTATTACACTTATAGAGGTCGACGGTTTTCACGTAAATTCGATTACTAACAAGTATGTAGTAGATATTATTTGGATACTGCGTGAAAAACTCTGACGGAAAACGATACTGAAAAATATAATCTATATCTATAAAAATGACTGCCAAATCTTTGAGGACTCACTACTTAAAAACCAGTGGAGTGTTTGGCACCAAATTGGGTGAGAATGTTTGTGAAGCATTGTAGATGGTGTCAAAGAAGTTTCTACAAAATCGGTCTCTTCCTTCATCGCGAACGGAGCTTTCCTTCGCAACGAGAGACTGGTCAAATAGCGTCGTTACTAGGGATCGCTAGGAACATTTTCGAAACTCCGAAACCCGGTACAACTTTTGTCGTCGGTTTAGAACAAAACTACGTCTGAGGTGGTTAGGGTGAGAAATGACTCCTCTGCTGAGTACTAAATTGTTTATTTAAATAAACAATTGTAGCGTGGGGACCGGTTTCGAGCAACTAAGCTCATCTACAGCCCTGACAAGAAAACAAGCGTTGTTACTATGAAAAATTAAGTTGACGGGTTGCCACGGGTGCATCGTTGATAGGCGGGCGGGAATTTGATGTTTCGTGCGAAGCACGGGTGTCCCGGCTAGTACCTATATGAAATTTGAGAGCCACTCAAATCATTGAATAAACAGTAACACTCGTCTCTTCATTATTTGTTTCCTTAGGTAATGAAATACAGGATGATCGTTTTTTGGAAATCCGATATCAAATTTTGATTCAGTGTGAAAAAATGAAAGGAACTATGAAGTAAGTAAGAATTTGATCTGTTCATTAAATGAAAATTTTTTAATACAAATAATTATTACGTTCCATTTCGCGATCAATTTTTACCCTTTTTGAGGACATTTAAATGTTCAGATACGCCAAATGGAGCATATTTTTGGTTGCTTGAGACTGTTTTTTTTTTTTTTTTTTTTTTTTTTTTTTCAATATGCTCGTCAAGGCGATTTTTTTGGTTTTCAAATTTTTCCTATAACCGGAAGTACCTCGTAATAATGATGGTACTCCTCCTCCTCGTGTTGCGACTACAACATTTTAGTTTGATACAATGTGAACGGGATGTGTTTTCGATATAACGTCAATCGATTAAATAGATTTTACAATTTATTTACCAATTAACTCATTTTTTAGGGACTTTGATTCGCAGCTCCTAAGTTGGCTTTGACACTTTTGATTCTAGCTCAATCAGTCTCTGATCAAAGACGTTTTCTCGTAAATTGCAGTTATTTTCAACGAGACATGGAAGAGAGATTACGGTTTGCAAAGTTTGAAAACGATGGAAAGTCAGACATTTTGTGATCCGGTTATAGAAAGCAGAGAGACGATATTCCAGTTCATTTATCCTGAAACACTACCCCCTCGTATACCGTTTAAAGGGCCTTTCTCATCGAGATTTTAATAAAATTTCCATCCGTGTGCCACGCGTAATGATCCAATAAGCTGGCTAGGCAGATTGAGACATTTTTCAATAACGTTAATCGATGAAACGCTTAGCGCAAATGTATTGGTTAAGTTGTAGTTGTTGCCCTATAATACTTCATTTGTAGCCATTGGGGGTTATCCAGGAACTAACATCGCAAGAGGTTATGGACACCAGAGGTAAAAATGGTAATCTGATTTGACGCGCATTTTATTGACAGATATCACCGCACATCATCTTCAACCTGTGATTCCCCCTTTATACGACGTGTGAGGGAATAAAAGGCTCGGTAGAACCGACGGAAATACTGCGATCCGCAAAATCGCGATTTCCCGATCATCCCATGGGAGAATCTCAGCACTGATTTTATTCCAAGCCTTCAGCTCACCCGTACTTATACTGATAACGTAGTTGTAATGGCCACCAAAATAGGAAAATAGTACCTATTCGACAAAAAGGTGTTCAACAATATGAAAAATATTCTTCTTCTTCGAGTGCCATACATGCAAACGGGCGTTGGCAACGTCTCGCTACTAACGTCTGTTGAGCGTGTTGACCAGTTATTAGAGAAGTAGTAGGGACCTACTGTTTCAAGCGGGCACCGAACGGCAAATGTGAGAGGCTTTCCTGGGCAAGATACTCTTGGTGCTTTGCCATTTCCTTCCGAGAGGTGATTATCAGTAAAAGGAAGATGTCTCGCGGCTGCTGGGATCGAACCAGCAACCTTCGACTCAGCAGTCCAATGCTCGAAACACTGAGCCACTGATAACCACCACAAAATATTATATTATCTAATTGCCAGCCTCATATCTGCGATCAAGTACCAACTGAATTTTTATCAACAACTTCATAAAGTGTGACCTGTTATAAAACGTTTCAAGGGTGACGAGCTTTAACCGTTTTTAAAAGGTAAAATTGAGAAGAAATTCGATTATTACGCGCTAAGGCCGACCGACCTCGAGGCCAGGAGCTATTAAAACTCAATTTGTCTCGACATCACGGGCAAAAACAGTGAAGCACAACCTCCGATAAGTTTGAGAAGTAGGTAAGTAAAGAGAGGAAAGTAAAATAAACGAATACCTACCAGGAATTTCGCCTTCGATAAAATCGACGAACGGGTTACATGTTGAAATGTTTTTCTTCTAGTGTGGTGGGCGTGGACAAGCTACCAACGTGAATGGAACTCTTTTTGCATGCCTGGTCATCCTAATTTGCACGTTGATATGTGCAGCTTGACTTTGTTTATATCTGAATATAGTATAGTGTATCATTACTGAACTCACAACTAAACTATACTAGACTGGTTATTATCATTATTATTCTGACAGTCTTTATGAGCAGCTTCTAAAACAGCCACAACAAAATGTTTATTTTAATTTAATTTAATTCTTATGGTTATCATACGTTTTAGGGTTATGAGAACGTCGAAATTCACAAACTGTAGTTAGTAGAATATTATTATGTTCTTCAATTAAGCTTCAAATAGAAATACTTCACAGCGGAACTTACATTTATCCTAAATCGATGATCTACACGGCCTTTTCCGACGTTTGCTGCGTTTGAAAAACACGAAAGCAAACTATGCACCCCTTCATTAAAATTTATCCAACACAATTGTGATCCGAAAACGGACTTGTCGATGTAGGTGATAATTGACGAACCAATTAAAAAAAAAGCAATATAACCCACGTCGTGACGAATTCTCAAGTGAAATTTGGGTTTGGACCAACAGTGACGGTGCGGTCATAACAGTCATACGTCATGATTAATGGTTGAACCCTTCTCTTTCCTTAGCAGGTACACGATAGCAGATGACAACCCATAGCATCAAGCCATCATGTTAGTCGTGCCCACCCGTGGCTACCAAATGGATTCTTCCTTCACCTTACGACGAAACTGTTTTTCCAGCCTGCTTTGTATTGACAAAAGTAAGTATTTACATTCTACTGTGCTAACATCAATAACCATAGGGGTTGTCACTACGCATGGTTTGTTATGAACACACGTTGAATGTCGAATAACTATCATGTAACCTACATGTTGTTTGCTAAACAAACAAGGGTAAAATAAACAAAATCAAGTGGACAAATATCATGCAGAAGAGTATTGTGTTTACTCACAGGCTGCGAGAATGGAACTTTGACTTAGCAAGAGAGACTTGGAGGCGAAGGCCGTCCAACATCTTGGAAGAAGAAGAGGCAGAACCGCCGAAGAAATAAAATCACGAAGAAGAGATACAGAGAAGTAAAGAGAACAGCGAGAGTGAGAAGTTATGTTAAAATGAAAATAATATTTTATAACATTTGTGGTAATGAGGAACGGTGACTTTGGCGTGATTGTCAGAAGAATGTTGAATATCAGGAATGTGGTAAAAAAGGGGGTGTGGTTCACCCTAGCTTGCAGTTATTTTTCGTGATTTTCTCTCGTAAGGGGGAAGGATATTTCGGGGGGAAATAGGGATGGAAATGGCTCCCGTATTGGGATAAACAAGGAGCGGTTGATATACAAAGGGGAAAACAGGGGGGAATGACAGGATCAACTTTGGTAGCGGCCGGGACTAGACTGAACCGCGCGTTTCGAAGGGGGGCGTGGCCCATTCGCGGGGGACCCTCTCCTTCAAGCCCGCGGGTTTTCAGCCCCTCTTCGACCCCCATTACCAACCCTACTAGACGGTGGGGGAGTAGTAAGAGGGGGGGAAGGGGCAGCGCCTCCCGAACGACCCTAGGACGAAGGGGGAGTTCCTTATTTACCCCTCCGTGCATAACTCCTTTTCAAATAAGCCCTGAAAATTACTGGAACTCAAAAGGGCCCACCTTTCAGCAGTACCAAAAAAAGTCCCATAAGGACCGAAGCCAAAATTTAACTTAAAATCGTCAACTTTAATGGCCTTCTGAAGGAACTTCCGAGAAAAAGGGGAAGTGGTCCAGGAAAAATCCCACCGACTAGGTTTTCCCTCAGGCAAGCAAAAACGAAATTCGGATGTGATAGAAAATTGCGAGTTCAACTTTCCCCGAAATGCCTCCAAATTGGAGATCATGCCTTGGTGGTAATCTTTCATGACTCCTATTCCAGAGGCCATGGCATCTTCTCATTACTCATGAAGGCGATATGAATAAATTCGCACAAATGAATACATTAATTGAAAAAAAGAAAAGGATTTCCATAAAGATGAGGGACTCCAAAAATGGGTTCAACGGCCAAAAATACTAAAAAATCGACACCTAACTCGACCCCATGACCAAAAACCTTTTTAAAAACCCTCCCTGAGCGTCTTTTCAGGAAACAAGTTTGGCGATCGGGCCGAAAAACTTGCGGGCACAACTAGACGGGCAACCGAAAATTTAGTCAAAACATTTCACTAAAAAAAATCCTACTGCCCAAAATGTTTGAAACCCGTCGCAAAAACATCGGTCCAATAACTAACCAATAATAAACCTAAACTAGCCAAGGGAGAAACACAGCAAAACTGCAAGACTTCCGTCAGCTCAATACACGAATTAACGCAACTGTAGTAAATTTGCTATAAATGGACAAAGAACGTTGACGGGAAAACACTAGATACGCAGAGCTGATGCTGCCAATGCGTTGTACAATTTCCCTTTCAGAACGAGATTACATTGGGTTTGTTGGCGGGAGAGAAACATACAGATGGCGAGTGATACCACATGGATTGAAATACGATAGCTATGTACGGACATCGCTGGCAAGAGGGACACTTCCTCGCGTTTATGTTTTCAGAAGAATGCCCGTCATTTCAATGGTCTCTCGTACTCCCAGAAGGGCTCCATCTCAAATTTCAACGTCAAGGGTGAACCGGAGAAATTTTAGCAGTAGCAGTTCCAAGCAACTTCGTCCACGGTGCTGAGGATGACCCGATTCGCCCGTTTGCGCCTGTGCACAGCGCTCCGCTGATTCAATCGTCATAAAATTTATATGGGACCTCCAGAGGCCGTACCCGCACAATACCTGAAAATTTGACCGAAATTAGGAATGGAAGCGTTTCTGGATTAATTTTTTTATCGATAGAAGGCGTCCAAATAATACTAAAAATGGGGTTGAAACACAAAGCGCAAGCTCGTGTGAATTTATAAAATTTATGGAAAAATTGCTATTTGAATTTTGGCGGAAACCCGAGGTCAGCTCCTATTGGTCGACAAGTTGGCCACCATTACAAAACTAAAAACTAAAGAATCGGTCATTGGAATAAGTTAATTTATATCACAAATAAGTTGAGTAAATAAGCATGATCCCATTCAAAACAAAGCGAACACGGCCATTTTCGCGTTACTCCAGTGTCACTAGAGCCAAACACCAAGAAAAAATCGAAAATAGAAGAAAAAATCGACCTGCCCTCTGGTGTCTTTTGATCGGAAACCGGAACACTTGTGGGTGACGTCACACACACTTATTTTTGAATCGACCAGAATTTTTTAAGACGATTATAAAATACGTGAAAAACGTTTTGTAACAAAAATGATGTATTTTCCTCTTTTTGACTTCTAACAACATGGTACAGGATGATTTAACCCGAAATTCGGGTGCACTTCCATTCCTAATTGGATCAACAGTGTGGAAGTTATGGCTAGAACAAGGAAATAGGACGGACAGGCAGACACTGAAGAGGAAACAATGCTTCCACTAAGTGGAAGCATAATCAAAGAAGTCTTCTTTGATTATTTTCATTTTTCACGTCCCGATCTCCAGTTTCCCTTTTGGATTATCCCCTTCCCCCCTTATTTTTTTGTTCTTCTTCATTAGTAGAATCTACTACATCTGATATTGAACCCCCAAGCTGGCCCAACAGAGTTGATAGTTGGATTGGTGCAGCTTCCCAACAAAGTTTCAGTAGAAGCCGGAGCTTTTGTCATGTTATCCTCATTGTGGAAAGTTAGATAATTTAAAACCGAACTTACGACCCCGCCCTCAGAGGGCAGACAGCTCTACCGAGAGTCGTCACCGAGGGCGGCTTCGGTATTTAAATCCTTGGATAAACGACTCTATCTAATACCATCTGGAAAACTCATTAAGAAATTCTTGGCAAGAATGACAAATAAGCGCGAACGGCTAATGACTGTACATTTTGTCTAAATGGACGGTAAATGTCTCAAGTTGGAAAGAGCTTGACGGAATTGGAACTGCGACAAAATAATTACTCAACCACAATGAGGTCTTAAATCATGAAATGGTGGCAGAACTGAGTAGTCTTAATTACTTGACTGGAAAAGTGCAGCTTTTAATCCCGAACCGCATATATAAGACTTATACATACACTTATATACATTATACATACGCATAATATGCGTATATATTATATAAGACTTATAGATTCACTTATACATACACTTAGTGAACGAATTGGTAATTCTGACATTAATGATGTCTTCTATTAAAATAGGTTTTACTAATACATAATACGTTTATGATCATCACACTAATCATGGTTATTGTGATAATAAATAAAGAAATAATCACATTATGTTCAAACTATCAATCATAATATGATTATATTGTACATCATGTGTTGGAAAGGTGTTGAGGATCAGTCAAATAAGACGAAGATTTGAGCCGACGTTTCAAGAAATATATTCTCCTATCATCTCCTATCATTATATATCATAGGTGTATGATGTATGCATACATACTACTATGATGTATGTAATAATATTATTATGTGGATAGAAGATAGTTTTATGATGTATATGATTGATTAGTATGTATAACATACATACTAATCCTATTATGATTAATATTTAATATTAAATAAATTGTATTAAATTCAATTTTTTTTTTACATAAACTTTTAATGTCGTATAATATATGGATTATTATACGTTCATTTCTTTCCATAAGAATATTACAGAGTGACTGATCAGTCAAGAACATAATTGTTGAACAATAATGCTGTAATTATTACAGCTCTAGAATAAAACTCCTTCATTGGCGAACAACATCCGAATGTTAATTACATATTTAAAATGGCAATAAATCTACCAGGTGGGAGAAATACGAGCCATGACAGAAATGCTATCGAATAATTACTGTGGAAGATTCAATTCATTGTATATGTACCAAGGGTGGTTTCTCCAATAATGACAGCACTTCCCAAGAGAACTGGGCGACTTCGGAGCTCACCATTATAACCGATCGATCTGCCATTTCGAAATTAATACCGAGATAGAGCAATTCAATCGTTAGTTGATACTCGGAAATATTAATATCAATTGTATCCGTTTGAACTAACACTAATCGGAGCCCAGCCCCGATCCAAAGTTTGGTTCTTAACGTCTGTGATGTGGTAATTACTTCGTGGAAACATAAAAGGGGGGAAAAGCGAGGCTTCTGAAACAGAAGGAGGGTTCTCCAATATTTCTTGCCGTGGTCTGCATTCTTCAAGGGTTCACTGCTCAGAAGAATCTCAGTCATCCGTTTGATTTCGCCTTATCTTGTCTTAACCCGTTATCGCTTAGGTTGGCTCATTTTCAACGATCTACATTAAAGGTACATGAAGGTTTCCAAAAAGTACATAGCGCGTATAAATTCATGATAATTGACTTGGGTCCGTCATCCAATTGAGGAGGTTTGGAAAACTGCATCGTTTCAGCTTGTAGTCTATTTTAGCGACGGCGATCTGAATCCAGGAAATTGAATTTCTTATCTTCAATGCATTCTTCCAAGGGTATATTTATTTATTTTCAGGATTTATAGCCATTTTTGACTGCGAAGCTGCTTTTAATGCTATTGTTGAATGATAGTACACTACAAAGCGGGTTTAACACTTCCTGTTATTATTAAAGATAGCATCAGCCTCTGAGTGCTGCAAGCGAGCTCAGGAATCGTGGAAGCTGGCAGTAAAACCGTGAAACGACAAGAGCAGCTTTATTTCTTCTTTCCCGGGCGAGTTTTCAACTCGTCAAAAGGGATGTTGGAAAAGACGAGTTGACGACGGTCAAATCACAATCTGTTAACATTGGTAGTGAAATGTCAAAGTGCAGTTTAAAATGTTATACTTTCGAGTCATGAAGGCTTGATATTACGGAACAGTGCTCTAATCAATAATAATTTTAGACAAGAAGGATTTGTAGCAGTACAACAAGAAACGAAATAAAATATCATCTCAGCCAATAGAGACGTTTATTGGGTAAAAAGGGAAGGAAAACCTCCATTCGGATCGATCCTGTTTCAAACGTTTTTGCCCGGATAGCCCAGAAACAAAACAAGGGTGTAACTACCCTCACCACAACAGCGCTTTTTTGGTGGAAGGGCACTAAGAGAGTGAAAGGACTTTCAAATTGAAAGAAGACATCTAAGGATTACTGTTAGCATTAAAAAGGGTCCATTCTAATCTGTTGGATTTGAGGGGTAGAATTGAAACGTGGATCACCGAACTTTAATGTACTTACTAGCAATTAGTGACTCTTTTCCAACGTGGCAGTCAAGGTAGTATGTAAATCTTCTTTGTAAAAGTGACAAGATCAAGGCAAAGTCCCTGAATCTGGGGAGATTACCATAATAATATTATCGTACCATAATAATATTATGGTACCGTAATAACATTATTATGATATTTGTAGGATAGACGTGGGTCAACCATTATTGACACGGTTGAAGGAAGCTGTATCATACTCATGTAATGCGCGCGAAATTTTATTCTTAGCATAATATGCTAAGGTACATAATATTATTATGGATCTTCGTAAACGTTTTTTCGTACAAGCTCTGTCAAACTGTTTAAAGTAAATCATCAACCTTTTTTACGCCGCTCCGGTAGGCACTCCGAAATGATGAATTAGAACATACAAAGTGAGGATCCACTTACTGTTGTATATACCAGATCGAAGATGAAAACAACACGGAGGCCTCTAGGCTCAGAATGGGAGAGGATGGGAGTCGTTAATCAAGTTTAGAACAGAAGTGACAGGATCGCATACATCACTGAGATTCTGATAGCTGTCACATCGGGCTGGTCGTATACGATATGTTGGGTAGCCGTCGTGTTTATGAACGCTTTTTTCTCGATCAAGCATGAAATAGTGAATCCGAATATCCTACCCTTCTGAGGTAACTTACAACTCCGATTCGAGACTAAGTACATTACTATTTCAAGACACTATTCTAATAACACGCCAGCAAACCCCCGCCCATTCCCCCCTGGCATATTATGACCCAACAACTAAAGAAATACAGGATGATGGTTTTTGAAAATCCGATTCGATTAAGCGTGGAAGAATGTATATGATGATACTGAAAACTAAAAGAAATTGGAGTCATAAACGGAAGTACTTTTTGGTGGTTTTGGACTGTTTTCGTACTATGCTCTTCTTCAAGTGTCGTAGACGTGAACCGTAGGCGATCGTCGCACGGAAAGAGTCCTTTAGATAGCCTCACTCTTCAGAGCAGCCAAGTCCTATACCTCGGTCCATCTTCGTATATTGCGAAGCCAGGACAGCTGTTTCCGGACAATTCCCCGCCTTCCTTCTATTTTTCCATCCAAAACCAAACGCATTTCTCTCCTTTACGTTCGAGAAGAGTTCGCAATCATGAAGACCGCCATTCCGCAAAACCTCCGTGTTCCTCACGCGCTGTACCCACGGGATGCGAAACAGTCTATGCTGGCTGATAGCACAGCCAGCACAAAAGCTGATCTGGCTACTTGTTCTATGGAGGATTAGCTTGTTCGTCCGGGTTACATTTTTCATTAACCAGAAACTTGAAATTCTGGACTCGCTCCAAGCAAACATCTCTTTGCTGTCAGTGGGTTATAACGGTCCCGTGAGACACCCATAAGCCGGTACCATGCCCACCGAGACGAATTTTTTCGACAGCTTGAAGTATCCAAACACAAAGTTGACGCGATATGTTTCAATGACCTTCTCCTCGTCTGTTTGGGGCTATCCCCTGCTCGCTATGCCAGCCCCCCTTAATGTAGATGTAGAATATAATATTGCAGGATGGTGGTTTTTGTCTTTTGGTTTATTATTCTTGGAATAATACATCTGTTTTCGCGACGGAGGTCGACGACTCCGATCGGCCTGAAAATTTGACATTTTCCGTTTCAAGAGGTCTAGATTCCAAATCGGAAATGTCCGTCCGCCGTCCAGGCCGTTTTAAAACGTTAAAATTTGGCCAAATTTGAGCAGTAGGAGTTTTTTAAATCTGAAATTTTGACAAAATATTCGGTTTACTATCTAGTTGTGCCCGCAAGGTTTTCAGCCCGATCGCCCAAACCCGTGGGGCGCTATGGGGCTAAAATGAGGCTACGGGAGGGGTTTTTTGAAGGCTTTTGGCTATGGGATCGAGTCAGGTGTCGTTTTCGAAGTTTTTTTGGACGTAGAATCCATTTTTTGGGGTCCCGCAACGATCCGATTTCACTGTTGCGATCTATACGTCCTTCATGGGGCTACAAATGAGATTTTTTATGGATCCCAGGAGGTCAAATATTTTCCAAGTAAAAAAAAAAAATTTGAAACAATTTTTTCGAAAAAAATTCATATAATATATTAAAAAAATCAAAAAAAAATTTTAAATTTTTTCGTTGAGAAAATTAAATTTCTGCACAAGTAACCTATATCAAAGAATAATAAACCCTAGTGTAAAATTTGCAGCGTTTATAAACTATAATATAGTTTATAATTATATTATAATATACTATTAGGGCTGATCAATCACACTGCTAATTTAAGGGGACCCAAAGGTCACTTATGGTTTTTTTTTTAAATCGATTTTTTTTTTTTCGCTTCTAACTACATTATATTTAGAAAACAGTACCTACTGAAAAAAAATTGAAAATCGGAAGCTTAGAAGAGGTTCACACTCCACATTGAAGTTAGCGCTACCTGCTGTCCAATGAGAAGTAAGCGCGGGAGGCGCCAGCCATTTGAGTTTGAAAATCTTGCTCTACTTACTGCAAAACTGCACTTTTGCAGGCGTTTATCCCGTTTCTACGGGAACTACTTGATAGATTCTCAGCCCACCAAACTTTCACACAACCTTCTCATATCATTGTTCTATAGATATCGCGAAGGGAATTAAGATTAGCTGCCCAAAAAACGATGTATACTCGAAACAGTAGTACTTTTTTTATAAAGTGAAAGAAATAGAACATTTCCCCCCTCCGAACGTCGTTTTATAAAAGTTTCCGTCGCCATAAATAATGCTTCGACTAAATTTCTTGACTAATAAGCTGATAAAAGGGTCATTTACCCCCAAAAAAATATTTTTCAAAGTGCTATAATATAGTTATATTACAAATAATAATATTATTATTTTCTGGGTGATTGAAACTAAATAATTTTCTTATGATGTACTTGTATTGACGAGACGAGACTATTTTCCAAATTTGGTTGAGTAGTTCACAAGATATGGTTGAAATACCGAGAAAACAGCAGTACCAATCTAAGGGTACAACCACTTTAGAGTACTGACGAGAAGGACATCAGATTCTGATGTTTCTGCAATTGTATTTCATTTTAAAATTGTTTTTGTAGGGGGTGGGAAGTCAAAAGCCTAGGTTCGATTTCGTGCCGCCGCTTGTGTTGGAGGACGTGACTGGGGGTTCCAGGGTAGGTTTCCAGACACCATGTTTTAGACGTCGAAGTTGTTGCCTGAGGCTTCTGCAGGATTTGCCTGAGGATTTGTTCAGACAATTTTCACTAGAGTCGTCTAGATAAGATACTCCTACTAAATCCTCTGAAGGGACGTCGCGACGCGTCGTTGTTTTCCGCAGTTTTCTCACGAATATGGGGCTCCCACGGGTCGTTGTAGAGAAGTCTTATTTCCCAGAGTAAAAGCCGGCTTTCGCCAGAAAAACAAGGTCTCTTCAGTCGCCTGAACCGAATTCGGCAAACTGTGTTAAATGACATCATCTCTCTGCATAAACACGCGATGTCACGTGGAAAATGGAGGGGAATCCATCATGCAGGGAAGTGCGCACTTTATTATTAAGAAGACAGAGAAATGAATTCCTCACGAAGAAGCTGAGTGTGAACAATTGTATAAATAAGTATGATTAGTTTCACCAGCTTCAACGATACGAGAGATATATTATGTTCCACCAAATCAACCCTCGATATTTTTCTATTGAACAGCCAGCGAAGAATAAACCACTCCATGGGAGCCCTTATAATGATTGAAATAAAGGGTATCAAACAAAAGGTTCTTCTCCCTCCTTGGGGCTTTGGGAAGATCTCTTAGGCGCATGACCTTGACCCTTTTTGTGGTCAGAAGAAACAGCAGGGGTAGATGAACGTCCTTCCCTAAAAGTGGGAAAATAGCTCCGAGAGATTCAGTTTACCAGCAAGAACACCGTGAGGAGGGATGCTGAGGGACTGAGATTTTTACAAACCATGAACATAAAAACAGATAGTCTCAAAACATCCATCCTAATAACCCCCGTCCACCAACTCACATAAATACTAAGGACCATTCCAAACTGTCAACGCACTCATGACTTCAACGTCCTTGACTCCCACCGTTTCCTTCTATTTTCCCCTTCACAACCCCCCTGACCATCTCCGGATCAACACGAGCTGTCCCCACCCTCATTTTCCCACTAGGACAGGAGCTTCCCGTGGAATAAAATGAACCGCGCCCTTCCTCAGCAAATTCACCGCTGTGTAACAAAAGGAAGTCGGGCTTTGACCGGACAACTAGGGAAGTGTTATGTAGGAGAGATAGGAACGAATAACTGAGGTTGACTAAAAATGGTCAAAATCCCGATTGACAAAGGTTCTGACCCGACTTTCAAATCCTAGGTTCACTCAAGATATGCTTAATCGGTGCTTATAGTCCTGCAAAATGGGGGAAAAACGAAAATAATTGGCGAAAATCTGGAAGTGGTTAATTCGTTCGAATAGGCCCAAATATGAGGAATCAGAGGTGGCATAATCGTGGGAGGTGAGCTTAACGATTTTTGGTTTTTCATTTTCACCCAGTTGGAAGGATCGGACAAAAAAGGTACACTTTACTTTTTTTTAAAGATGACACAATTCTGCGTCTAATGAGTACCCTATCTACCCAATACGGTCAAGCAATCGAACTTCAAAGATAACTCACTTTTAACCCATCTTGGGAAAAAATTGCAAAACTGTTATTGTACATATTTGACGTTCGGTTTCGGCAGGACGGCTTAACCGGTTTAGGTCGATACCGTATTCATTCGACGCAGAAATGCGTCCTCATAAAAAATAAACGTACTTCTTTTTTGTCCGATGCTTTCTTCTGGGTAAAAGTGGCATAAAACCAAATAAGTATTTTTATAGGGGATAGCATTTTTTGGGCACTAAAACCGTATCTCCCACGATGGTGCGACTCAGGATCGTCATATTGGAGCCTATTTACAGTGACTTCCACTTTCCAGCCTCATGCCAATTATTTCCGTTTTTTTTTTTTGTCGGAATTGAGGAAATTTTTCGGAATTATTTCCTAGCTAAGTCCAAAGTTCTAGGAAAAGAAAAACGTGGTATCCGTCACTAAAACAAACAATTTGCAGTAAATACAGTTACACTGCAATATTTGCTTCTTTTACATTTGAAGAATTTATCAACAAAATGTATAGATAAAATTTTTATCTACACCTACATATTTTCTCTCATATTTAATACAGAAAAATACCGACAATAATTCAGAACTTTCAGAACCAAAGAAAATTCAGAACGAACTCCAACTATAATTATTATAGTTTAAGAGATCGTTCTGAATTTTCTTTGGAATGACAGAAATTTTGCAGTCCCAAAGTTGAATAATTTCTTCTTCTTTGAGTGCGACCCCTGGCTACTAACTTGTGTTGAGCATGATGACCGTTATGACAGAAATAGTAGGGACCTAGCTACTGTTTAACGCCGGGTCCGAACAGACAATGTGAGGTTTTCCACGCCAAGATACTCTCGGTGGTTTGCCATTGCCTTCGAGAGGTGATTATCCGTATAAGGAAGATGGTTGAATTATTTCATGATACAGAACACTGGCTTGTTTACTCAAAAGAAATTCGCAAAAATCTATGACAAAAGCATAAGCGTGGCATAGTCAGAAGGAATGAAAATGACTGAAAAATGCCAAAGAGCGAGCCTTTTGAATTATGAACTGAACAATGCCTGTCACTTTTTTCCCCTTTGCTATTGTATACAAAGCAACCTTCTCTCATTTCAAGTTAATTTGTCCTTTCAATTCATTCAGTAATTACCTACCCGGTTTCATGACGACCGTGCTGCTCAGCGTAACAAAATTAAGTAACTTAATATAAACCCTGAATCATATTTGAAAAATTGAATTGCTGATAAATTATACCTAGATATGAGGGTTTGCAATGAAATCGCATGTAATGGTGATTGATGGACAGTTACAGAGTGTTGTAACCACTAAAAGTTGAAATGGAATAAAATGAAAAGATTTATTTGATTTATAGCCTTTCGATGGTAAAAGGACACACTCGCAAGCACACATACAAATCAATACAGAAAACTTCATTAAGGAAAAAAGCTCTAGTTCTAATATAATTCACTAAAAAGGAATGCATTTTTTTACATGCCAACAAATCATTGAAAGAGAAGGGGGAGGCCAGGAAAATAACCCTTCGCCGCGAAGCACAGCGCAATCACAGAGGAAATGAACGATTGAGGCCGCTTGTTGTCGGAGGATGGAAAGCGATTGGGCCACGTTAGCTTTTCCAGAGTCCATGCTCGGCAGGTCGAGAGTTCCCCGAGAGTCCACTGCCCAGGCACTTGAAGTGGAGGCGAGATTGAGCAGTGAGTTTTCACTGGAGAAGTCCAGCTACGACACCTTCTGCTGCAATGGAGGCAGCAGCAGAAGGTGTCGTATGCATGCTGCCCCTTTTCTCCCTTATCTTACCAGAGGGTCCCGAAGACAGGTCCTGGATTTCCCAGGCCTGAGCCCAGATATTCGTCCAAGAGATCAGACAAGGGGTCAACTCAACAACCATCCATCATAGATTAATGACTATGACACTAAATAATAATGATAGATTTTGCTTCAAATCTCATGTGATGTGATTTATAACAAATACAGATGAAAATTAAAAACAGGCAGTAGTTATTAACTGAAGGAATAATCTATCTGGCATTCGTTGTGCTGAAGGGACGTGAACTGGTTCATATTGGAACTGTAAGTGAAAAGTGAGAAGCCCATTTCCTCAAAAGACCCACGTCACCCGTCAGAAGCTGAGTGGCTTGGTCATTGGGTTCTTAGTTTCGAGGGCTGAGCTCGGGGATTCCGGCTTCACAATTCTGATCACGTAGCTCGACTTCTCACGAAGAACAGAGGTTTCCAATCTAGCTCTCCCGGGTATCACTTAACCGGGCCGGTTTTTAATCACGTTATTCAGGGCAACGAGTGCAACGGTGCTAATAATTTCCTTTGTGGTCCTCGTAAACGTTAATCTAAATCAATGTCAAACTACTTCGATCTACACCCCTGAAGGATTAAATTCACACAAATTTTGTGATTTAAAAATTTAACCTTCAAATTTTGCTCATCACTATCTCCTAGGCATGGGCTTACCTGGACAAGATCACTTAACTGAAAGCAATGCGACATCAAATTGAGTCACGAGTTTCAAAGATTTTCGCCACGATCAAGCAGTAGCAAGAATTGTACATCAAACTCCTAATAAAACTAGTTTTCTTCCTCAGGGGTTCATATTTTATAAAACGACCCGCCCTGAAGCTTCTACAATGCACTCACCAGCCAGCGGGCAATAAATAGCCCGGTCTCCCTGTAAGGATGATATACCTCCCCCATAACTTGGTGGTACGTTGTCCAATAAATTATGGGGTGCTTTGTTATTGAAGGGCGCGATAATATAAAAGATTCATCACATACCAACGAAAAAGATCGATTACATTATTATCAACTCCTCAGAACCTTCATTACTTGTTCTTTTAATGGATGAGAAAATTCCAGTAGGAAAGTGAAAATCGCTTTGGGTGACAACAGACGGAGTTCCAGAGTTGTTAACCTAAAAAAATAATGATAATTAATTGTACTTGAATTAAGTCTGAAGATGATAGCTGTATAATTTAAATTTTAAACTTGAAGAAAAATTGTCCTGATGAATTTAATTCATTTTGTGGTGGTAGGAACCTTTGAGGATAAAATGTTACCACAATAATTGACAGATCCAAGGAAATCTGTTTCTCTTTCCATATTTTCCTCACAACCCTATCTTTTTAACTAATACATTTTTAACTTCTTCTAGCATCAGATATCAGTTCTTAAGGTTCATTAATAAGCGTGAATACTAGGCAAAAAAAAATAATAATTTTTTTTTAGCTTCTTGTGTCTGTTTTCAACACCGGCCGGAATGAATTATCGACCTATTCTTTCGATGTTTCCTAGGGTAGATTGATATATGAACTCGTATAAAATAATTAATTCGCAAAATCTGACAAAATTTGTTTTGTTCATGGTCTATTCAATAAGTTGGTTAGAGAAAGAGAGAACGACTCCTCTGCTGGTTTCATTCTGAAAACCAGCAAGAGAAATTCTGAAAACCAGCAAAGAGAGAACGACTCCTCTGCTGGTTTCATTCTGAAAACCAGCAGAGGAGTCGTTCTCTCTCCCTAACCACCTCATTGGATTAGACCTCTGCACCATCGGCAAACAACCACTTTGTCTAATCATTAGAAAATTAAATTAGGACAATTGTTAATTTAATAGACAATGAACGAAAAATGTCGGGAATAACTCAGTATTAAAAATAAACAACATAGAGTCTATGTCATAGACAGTATTCTAAGTTGCTCAGACGGTCCACTCCGTCCTTAATTCTCCCATTGTACACAATCTACAATATTAAAGACCAGAATAAACTTTGGAGGAGTTAACAAAACCTTATTTTGGACGAGCTTGTATACGCCCCAAAAGATCAATGGGGTCGTGTTTTAGAAAAGAGGCACGTCGAAATCATTTCTTCAGGCGTGACTGAATTTGTAATATAAATAGTAAATTTCATTGGCATGTTCATGAGATTCGCAGTAGGGGTTAAACATTTTACGAGCGAGAGTGTTCCTTGAGTACCACCCAAAAGTTTCATAGATCGCTAACTAAGTCAACGGAGCAAACAGAAACGCTCTCGTGAAACAAAAAGTTAAGCTTGGCCCAAAAGCATTTTCATCGACAGAGACGAGAGAGGAAGAAAATCGTGGCCTACTAAGGCCAGTAGGTGCGAAGGTAACTTTTCCCTTGGCTTCCCATCTCGGTCGGGAGGGTGATCCCACTCCATCTTTTACGAGCCCAAATCGATTACTGGGAGACCTATGACGTCACGGGACCAGCCGGGAGGGCGAATATCCGCGCGCGATCTGTTCCCCGCCCATCGCAACAGGCCTTCCCGCCTTCCGTCTTTTAGTTACTGCAAGTTCCCGCTAGAGCTCCCTAACGTCAAATTTCTGTTATTGACGATGGATTTACCTTTGTCCCTGTTCCCCTGACGGGGGTTGCTGATAAAGCGGATAAATGAATGGGTAAACATTAATGAAGTCTGGGGAACCGGGATGCCTTTCGCGCTATGTCTCTGGGGGAACAGATGTTTCTTACACCATAGATGGGAATGGAATTTCAGAAATCATTACAGAAAAGCTATAACATTAGGTATATAATAGAGGATGTAAAGCAACATGATCTAACTAATTTTCCACAAATTTAGGAGACAACAAAATCTGATTTTCAATCACAAGAATGCCAAATAATATTTCTTTCTATATTATAGACCATTCAAGCAGAACAAACAGCTGACCGTTTCTAGACCTCTGAAGGGTCCAGGGGGAGAAGGCGCAATGTCAAGCTTTGGGCGAAAATGAGATAGTAAGTACTTTTGAGGATAATCAAATCTACAACTCTGTATAATCGTTTTGGGGAAGAGAACGCCAGGTCCTGAGAACATAGGAGAGAAGTTTTGGCAGACTATGGAAGAGGGCGCTATGTGCGCTAGGAAAAGGGTGATTTCCAAAAATTCTCCAAATGTTACATGAGGGTTTATTACTCTTTGATGTAGGTTACTTGTGCAAAAATTAATTCTGTGCCAATAAAAAAATATTTTTGAAAAAAAAGAAGATGTGAGAACTCGATAAATAGATTATGCGTCCTCGGAAAATATTTGACCTCCTGGGTTCCTTCAAAAATCCCATTTGTAGCCCCAAGAGGGCCCAATCGATCCCCACGGTGAAATCGAATAGTTCTGGGACCCCCAAAAATGGATTCTACGTCCAAAAGCACTTCGAAAAAAAGGCACCTAACTCGACCCCATAGCCGAAACCTTTCAAAAAAGCCCTCTTGTAGCCCCTTTTTACCCACACAGAGCCCCATGGGTTTGAGCGATCGGGCTGAAAACCTGCGGGCACAAATAGACAGTAAACCAAGAATTTTGTCAAAATTTCAGATTTAAAAAAAAAATCCTACTACCCAAAACGACATTAAATTTTCGTTTTTTTAATCTAGACACTTTGAAACAGATAATGTCAAATTTTGAGGCCGATCAGAATTTTCGACCTCCGTCGCGATTACGTACATAGGTGTATTATTCCAAGAATAATAAACCGAAAAGTCGAGTACATAAACGAGATTATAAAATAATTTTTCCTTTAAATGTTTCGGCATGACTGAATTCGAGTTGAATTGAGTTGAGATGCTGGAAACGGCTCACAATTTAGTTATTTTTGGACCGTACTGATCCCTCTCGTGAAGTTGTCTAGGGTTGGCGTCACACCAGTAGCGGAAATTTTGTTTGTTTACGGCTCCAGAAAGACGGAAATTGATATGTGCCGAAGGGCGGCTGATGCGCCAAACCGCCTTCAACAGAACGGCGCTGCTGGAGGCCATCAAATACCTCATGTAATCTTTAGAATCTGTATATTTAGCCCCACGCAGTAGATAATCACCAGAAGCAATTTTTTTCGTTACCCAACATGCAACAGTTAGTTACTAACTCGCTCTGAATTATTCTTCTAAGCAGTCATAATATAAACTCACGCGGTCTCTATGCAAACGCATAAACTGTGCCCTAGTATGTAAATATCGACGGGGCATGGGAATAAATGGATAAATCGGCTCAACTTATAGTCTCGAGAGCACGAAGAGTTGTCAGGCATGTATTCAGAAAACGCAAAAGGGCCGGATTGCAAAAAACCTCTTCCAAAGAAACGGCATTTAGCGTCAACGTGCTTCCTCCTAAATTGAAGAGAACGTCTTTGGACAGCGTAGACATCCGTTCGGAACTGATGGTCGGAGATGAATCAAAAAGTTCCGATTTGCCAACCAATTCGCGTGAAGCAGATTCACGAAGTTATTGGCAAGGAAGGGAAACGCGGTCTTTAGAGGATCTTCACATCACAAGAACCACAGCCAAGAAAATGGTGGAGCTGCAGCTTGACAACGACAGGCTTCACCGGGAAGCGAGAGACTTGGATAAAAAGCTGAAAGAAGTCACTCGACAGTTAAAACAAGAGAGGGAGTTTTATGAAGAGCAAAGGTGGGCCTATGTTCAAGAAATAAGAGCAACAATAAAAGAGACATCTACCATCTCTACTCAAACAAAAGAATACATAGACTCGGACGATGATGACGATGATGACACACTGGCTCATGAATTGCGTAGAGTCAGAGAAATGTTTTATAAACAAAGAGATATTTCTTGTCGACTAAGTGAGAAATTTCTCAAAATCCGAGACGACAGGCATCGCTTACAAATACGAATGAAACGACTTGAAATGGTTTATTCAACTGTGATAGACGAATTGTTGAAACATATTGCTGAGGTTCGAGTCTATTTTGCATCGATAAAGAAAGGTGTGCTGTTGGAAAGAAGCGCTGTGGCAAGTTTGGTCGACAGAAATGCCAAACTAGGCTATAACAACGCCATTCTTCAACTTGAAATTCTGAAATACGAGAAGAAATTGGAAATGTATCAAAACCAAACTATTGATTTCACGAATGGATTCGAAGTAGAGAAATTCTTGGCCAGGTGTAGATCGAGCAAGCTATTGGCGCTTAGTGGAGGAGGAGATGTATCTTCTATAAAACTTACGAGACAAGGGTCCTTCATAAATGTGCCAGTGGCTGTCGTCACTGGCGACCGAATAGAGACGAAGTTAGCCCCTCTATTCAGCATAGTTCACCTGCCGAATCAACAAAATACCGGAGACCGCGAGAATAGCCCCGTCTCGGTAAAAGTTAGAAAACAGCTGAAAGGGCTTAGGACAAGATCTGTTCCAAGTAAAGTTTGGAGGATCAAGTACGAAATGAAGCCTCACCCGCCCAAAACTGGGAACCGGCGCATAATATCTGAACCGGACCTGGGAAGAAAACAGGTTGAAGTTGAAGATGAGGAATCCGGCAGTGAAAACTCAGGTCGATCCTCAATCTCAAGTAGTGCTAATTTAAATCAAATAAACTGAAGTAAATGCCGGAAAATTTAAAAATCACTGACAAGCTATTGTTTGAAAACGCTTATTACCTAAGAGGTTGACTCAAATCAAATGAAAGGTCAAACTGTTCGGTTTTTGATAACAGGTTAAGCATGTTTTTATAATACGTTCTGCGTTAAGCAAAGCAGAAAAAACATAGTCCTGAGTCAACTTACGAACAAGAAGCAAGCATCGCTTTGTTAGCTGTGCCTTTGTTTCTACCGTTCGAGTTCATGTGGTTCATTGAATATGAACGACGGGTTGAATAGTCCCAACAGTGAGTGATTGAAATTTGCTATTCCGATTGCCAAACACCGCACAGGCATGGTATACAGGAACGTAATGAAACACAATACCGCATATGAAATAATGGGTGGTAGATTGGTCATGGCCAAACTAATAGTTGTATGCATACTACAATCTTTTCTGCAAGAATGTAGTTTACAAGCAAGCGGAATTACCTTCTGGACTAATGAAGGATAGGTACCTAAATTTTGTGTTGGCTTCGAAAACCGACGCTCTCCGTGATATTGCAGGATAGACAATAATTGCCCATCTTGCAATATCACGGAATTAATAACGGAGTGCACTGTATAAGTGTCTTTGTTACAGTGTAAACCCCATAATTGTACGTTCCTTCGTAACTAACTAAACAGCCAACTCGCATAAGACCGATTACATAATAATCAGAATCAAACTATTAAAGTCTTACTTATGAAGCTATATTCCAGCGTTTGGTCCTGGAAGGCAAAATAGAAGGAAGGCGGGGAATAGGCCAGAAACAGCTGTCCTGCCTTCGCATCATACGGATATGGACCGGAAACAGGATTTAGCTGCTGTCAAGTGTATGGATATTGAAAGGACTCTTTCCGTGTGACGATTACTTATGAGTTACCTACGAATGAGAAAACAGCATAGAAAACTCTATTTCATGAAGAAATCTTCCCGTATTTTTTTTTTTTTTTTTTTCGTTACAGAGCACTTTGCCCTCTTAGATCAACATGTCAAACTTACCCGAGTGCCCTGGTAGATATCAAAGGTGTTTTCAACGCCAGGAACCCGGCAAGAGCTGAGGCCGAATGAGGGCCTTCGCCGTCACTTGACTCCAACCGTATGCGAGAGCCGTCGGACGACTTCCGGTAACGTTTGCCTCTTCTCTTCCTGCAGCAGAAGTAGAGAGCCAAGCAAGCTGACACCAGCAGAAGGAGTGCCCCAGCAAACAGCACGCTGCCTAGTACCAGCTCTTTTTTGACCATGTTTCGCTCCACCTATGACAATTCACAAACATTTAGGTAATGATCTAAACAATGAAGTTTCAGATTATTGTTAACGGAATAGATTTATAATTATAATTAATAATTCTTCAAGAAATTTTGATCTTTTCCATTGAATTTTCCGTCAAGATTCTGCTCCATATAATACATAAGTTTGAATTATAAACTTCAAGCAGAGTAGTCACAAGCAGCAGAATTTCCTCTTCACCTTCAGCTCTCCCTCTAAAACTTTACCGCTATATTGAGTTAGTCTAACTCAGAAACGTGAAGGAAGTAACTCACTAAAGGGAAAAGTAAAATGGAAGCGCCCCAAACTGGAAATGTTCTGGGGGTTGAGTGGAGAAGTCATTCACTCAAGGACCACCAACGATGTCCATTACTTTATGCATAAAGTGGAATGGCATTCAGGAATAGGTAAGCTCCTTTCGGAAACTCCCAACAATATCTAAAGCCTGTTCGACTGACCACGGTCCCACGAGGAAGGGGGATGGAATAGTTGGTCATCAATCATTTTCTCCCACGTCCAGACCTTCCAATTTCTCACTTAGACCTCGAGCTACCCCGCAGGGTCATGAACATTCTTGAAAGACCTCCATTCATATCCAGAGCAATTTCGTGGTAGAATAAACTCTCCCCCGCAAGCTCTTTTATGAAAATTACTTTTCCCTTCGTTTTTACATAAACGAGTTCTGTAATAGACCACCATTTGAATGGAACCAGTAATTCAGCAGATCATTGTCTCCAACGAAGAAACAGTTTTAGTAACTGTTAATTCTTGGTTCAGTGGAAAGTTCTTCTGTTAATAATTGGTACAGTGGAAAACTTAAATGACAGCAACGGATCATCGACAAAAAAAAAGTGTTCACTGTCAATTATCCCTAGTTGGGCCTGGGGGGATTCCTGACCTTTATGTTTTCTATATTCAACATGAATGCTACACATACAAATCCCATACCAGAATCAAGGGAAGTTATACTCGGCGATTGGAACTTTTTCGAGCAACGTTAACAAATCTTATAATAAGGCAAAAGCGGGCTGTTTGTGCTCGTCGTTCAAGGAATGTTTTCATTTCCTAGAAAGAAAGCTTATGAAGACTCTCCAGTGAACATTAAAGGAGGACCATGGGATTTATAAAGTTGAAGACCGTCGACGAAGGGATCCCAGAGAAGCTCGCTAAACTTCAAGATGTACATAGAAGTTAAACTTGGCGTGGGTGCTAGCGAATAAATTTGAATGGCACAGACTGCTTTTAGCATTTCTCTCACGACAACCAGTGCGCTAAGGATTTCTAGTTAATGCTTTGAAGTGGAAAATTTATGCTATGCATATTTTGAATTGCGGGTATCATAACGTGGTACATACATTTGAGGGCATCCCATAGCATAATTCCTATTTAACAGTTATGGTCTGAGAACACCATAGTAAGGTGATAACATGAGTCAGTGCTATTGTCCGCTGAGCTATCAAGGTCCAATGAGTGTGTGCCAGGAGGAGGGGCAGGAGTGCAATAATGGTGCTGTGAGGGAGGACGTACACAAGATCGATAGCTTCCTATCAACAGGTAAAAATACGAGATAGAGGTAGGTCCTAACTCAAGCGGAGGATGGAACACCGAACGTCCAAATAAACCTTGGGGGAGTGCGTAGGCATTTCTTGAATCAAGAACCTTGAGAGTAATGAGTGGAGAATGAAATCGGCAACTACGGAGTCGAACCGTGAAAGACAATATTTGGTAGGACTAGAACTTCTTTTAAACGTCCACCACAATAATTTTACGCCTCCAACGAGCTTGCAGTTTATTCAGTTAATGCCTTGGGGACTGGGGTACTCGTCCCAGCTATGATTAATAAAATATTCAGGGTGGTAGACGCGGTATTTCTCCGGAGCAGGTAATTTCTAAAGCATTTCAAAGTAAAGTCCGGGGTCTTCTCCTGCTCCATTAGAGAACCACACGGTTACCAAAACCGATGAGAGTTTTCTCCATAAAATTCCAAATTGAGAAAAACGTCCAGTAATGTTTCCCCTTTTTTTCCTTGTACATAGTAGGAACCAGGTGGCGTCAAGGACTTACTTAAAACCTAAATCTAATATATATCTTTAACTCATAGTTTAGTGAGGGGCGCCACTGCAGATTCCTTGTCGATCTGATTGTGGCGGTAAGCAGCGACACTCTCCCCTGCTTACTTGAATGTTACGCTCTTATTGCCCCTTTCCAGCCCTTTCGATAAAATTGGAGGGTTGGACACTTTGCCCGTCCCAACAGGTATGTGCTGCAAAATCCCTTCTTGAGCCAACTGTGATTTTAACCCAATTTCAAATTCAGTAGAGAAAAAACGCTGCAAATTTTACACAAAAATAGTTTTAAAAATGTACAATGTTTGGACAGATGTGGGACCTCGGAAAACGGATTATCCAAAATTACTCGGAAAACGACACTTTATTTGATCTCCTTACCTGGGATCCGTAAAAAATACAATTTGTAGCCCGAATCAAGCCCCTTAGATTTCCACGGTGAGAGGTTAGACCCCCAATTCTACGTCCAAAAAACACTTTAAAAACGACACACAACTCGACCCCATGCTGAACGGCTGAAACCGTTCCAAAACCCCTCCCGTAGCCCCTTTTTAGCCCCACAGAGCCCCATGGGTTTGGGCGATCGGGCTGAAAATCTTGCGGGCACAACTAGATGGTAAACCGGGTATTTTGCCAAACTTTCTGATTAAAAAAAATTTCTACTGCCCAAAACGGCCTGGACGGCGGACAGACATTTCGTTTTTGGAATCTAGACATCTTGAGACGTAAAATGTCGAACTTTGAGGCCGATCTACCTCCGTCGCGATTACACAGGTGCACCTACTACAATGTAGTATGTCATAATACATGTACTATTCCAAACATATTAAACAATAATCACTAAAACATTTGGACAGAGTGATATAATATATCTGTTTGTCGAAAAGCTGTGTATATTATACACAGCTTTTCGACAAACAGATTTTTTTAAATTAAATTATGAGTAAGGTTGTCAAAACACCACAGCCAACTGGGATAGAGAGTTTTGACGGCAGCAATAAAGTGCGGGGAAGAGATATTATAGCTGCCTCCGTCTCAGCGGCTTAAGGTTAAGCCGAACACGGAACGGCTTCCCATGTGAGTATTGCTCCGAAAGAAATCACTATGCGAGATGGAGTTTGTGATCCTTCTATCTTTGATTTTGGCCTCCGATGCGTGCAAGTAATGAGTTGTTTTGTGGTCCACCATAATAATAAAATGTCAATCGTTAAGCTAACAAGATCTTTGAAATAATTCATGATTTAAGTGAAAATGGCCTTTGGCAAGCGTGCAAAGACCAAGACAAAAACTGCAACCTGAAGTTAGTCATCAAATGAATAAATTGCTCTCATATGAATGAAGCGCTCAAATCGTGAAATTTCCGAGGTGGTTCAATCTTCCCAGCCTCTCAGCGGATCTAATTTAACTTTCAGGACCCGTTGATATTCAAACGCTCGAACGATTGCTGGGACGAGGGAGGATCCTGTGCATCTTCACTCAACGCAGATCTTATTCTTGAAGATAATCCCATTGCCAAAGAATTCGAATAATCCCATCAAGACCCTACTTAGCTTTCACTCCAAACCTTCATGGTGACGACTGTGCTACACTGTATTTCAACGTATTTCGTTCGTTAGGTAATTCACTTTGAAATGGCATTCATTTTATCCATCTTGAACATGGACGAACCTTAGATCACACGAATCCGACTGTAAATAATGTTATCTTCAAAGGATTAAACAATAATTTGACAGATTCTGTGCCGTCGTCATTATGGCTCTTTGCTAGGCCCGTGTGGGTATTTTTCATTTACCTTAAGGGTGGGCATTTTCTAGGAGCATCTCTATCGCCCACTCTAGAGCGTTCACTCTGCAGTTTTTTCGACGTCGATTTTTTTTTTTTTTTTTTCTTTCTTTTTTTTGCAATAATGAAAGTACAAAGCCACCCACATTTACAGAGGTACACATTTTACCTCAGTTTCAGAGTTTCTGGCACAGGTTAATTCTTGGGCAGGTCGATGGACCCAAGGAAGGATCAAGCGAAATGATGAATGTTTGTTAACAGGCACTTGATATCACTTGCAGGCTCGGACTGACACAGCCTACCGAAAGATGCCACCAAATATAAAATAACACCGACGTTCGAAGCAGGTGGACCGCGCAGATGTGAATCGAGTGAACTGACAGGAATAATTACTATCATAACAACCTTCATACCCTCATATTCTGTCAGAGTGGGATCGGGTATGGAGCGTACGTGCTTATTGGAGAGGGAAACGACTAATGATGGCTCAAACTCTCATTGAAATGTATAAGCACACATCCATCGATCCCCACCACTCGGTCTATACCAAATCGACTCATCGGGCAATGTTGTAGGTTCTAAATTTAATTACTTCTATTACTGAACAATTTATTTAAATTTAACTAACTTATTTACATTGCATGCAAGCAGGCGCCACAAAATTGCAACTCCGGCTCCGAGAGCAAAATTTTTGATATTGGGTTGTGGCAAACCCCCAAGCCTGAATGTATTCAAGTAGACTCAGTAATAAAGGGTAGGTGGGGGCAAAAACAACCAGTTTCGAGTTTTAAAGCTACACCGGGTCCCGAAAGAGTCCTATTGCAAAGCTAGAATCCGGTGCTACAGGATCCCAAGATGCTTGTGCTGGATGGATCATGAGCTATTGACAGTAAGATTTGAAGAGTATAGAAGGAAAAGGGGATAACTCACTTTTTTTCCCCGAAAATCGGTTAAAGACAGTTTGTTATAGATTTTGGGATGGCCGACACGATGGAAACCTCAAATCAGAGGAAAAAGGAGAACCCATTGAAAAAAAATCGTAGGGAAAAAAGAGGACCATATCTACAGGGGAAAAACGCTGCAAATTTTACACTAGGGTTTATTATTCTTTGATATTAGTTACTTGTGCAGAAATTTAATTCTTTGTTAATAAACAAATTTTGGATAATTTTTTGACATTTTATGTCTTGGCTCATTGAAATAAAAAACCGTCACGAAAAAGTGTCCACGATAAGCGTTACGGGTTACGGCCTAGTAACGACTAAACTATAGACATAAAATGTTATAATGTGTTGCAGACTCGTATGCAAGCGTTTTTTAAAAAAGAAGGGAAAAAAACAATTACGGTGTTTTCAGAAGTTGCCGATGTCGGTGAGGATTTGTTGAAACAAATTGTAATTTTATTTGGATTTTTATTTTTCAAAAAAAAAAAATTTTTTTTTTTTCAAAAATTCTTCATTTTTTACTCGAAAAATATTTTTAAAACCTCCTGGGATCCTTCAAAAATCCCATTTTTAGCCCCATGAAAGCCCTATAGATCGCCACAGTGAAATCGGATCGTTCCGGGACCCCCAAAAATGGATTCTACTTCCAAAAATACTTCGAAAACGACACCTAACTCGATCCCATAGCTAAAAGCCTTCAAAAAACCCTCCCATAGCCCCACGGGTTTGGGCGATGGGGCTGAAAACCTTGCGGGCACAACTAGATGGTAAACCAAGTATTTTGTAAAATTGTCAGATTTAAAAAAAAAAATCCTAATGCCCAAAACGGCCCGTACGGCGGACGGACATTTCGGATTTAGAATGTAGACCGTTTGAAACGGATGTCAAATTTTGAGGCCGATCTGAGTCGTCGACCTCCGTCGCGAAAACATAGGTGCATTATTCCAAGAACAATAGACCAAAAGAGGACTAGACAATAAAACTAAGGGGACCAGTCTTCAAAACGTTCAAAACAATCAGTCGGGGCGCCTTCGCCCGTCACCACTTTCTCTAAATAATAATAATAATAATTATGGAATCGCTTCCAGAAAATTATTTTCTGGAAGCGATTCCAGACGGCCAACTGTCGTTTTTGTTATTCTCGTAGGATGTACTTTCGAGAACAAAAAATTGATAAAGATTTATGCAATTTCCCCATTGTGAAAACCAGTTGGTTAATACAAAGAAACCCACTTTACTTTACCCTCAAAACAGGACGCTGTAGTGTTATATACATATATATGTCGAAGCCTTTTTGTAAAAATCCAAGGTTTTTACAATACGCCCTTTAGCGCCCAGGATCTCTTTTGTGCTAAATTCACCAGCCCTCCACGCGCGCCTGGCGGTGGGATCGGGCGGCCACAGCTTCACGCTGGGGAGGCTTCATAGTTCGAGAGACAGAGTGCACTCTATTCAACCGGAAGGATATAAAAATGCCGCATATATAAATTAGTAGTATATTCGATGGAGAGGAGGGTACCGTACGTCTGCCTGTCCGGACACGTGGCGTTTCAAAATGGTAGCCACTCAAATTTGGAAAAAGTGGCATGCTATTCAACCGGTGAAGAATTCTCTTGAGTGAGGGCTCATTTTAAAGGAAATTTGATGCTGAATCCGAATTCACACGTCTGCCTGTCTAATTAAGTGGCGTTACTGAGGCAGACGTCTTCAAAGGTGGGAAAAAGTGGCATGCTATTCAACCGGTGAAGAATTCTCTTGAATGAGGGCTCATTTTAAAGGAAATTTAATGCTGAATCCGAATTCACACGTCTGCCTGTCTAATTAAGTGGCGTTACTGAGGCAGACGTCTTCAAAGATGGACAAAGGCTTGCGAAGCGCTCTCTTTGCTGGGACGCCGTACCTATAGGTATACCTGCCGCCTAAACCCACTACATTATTGCAAGCCCCCCCCCCCCCCTTGATTAACAATAATCATTTTTATTCTGAAGACGTTGATATGGCTGAAGTGTTGTCCTATGAATTGGCCTGAACACCCCTAGCTTTGAGCCATCCAGACGGGACCATGATGAAGGCTGATAAATCACAACTTTCCAAGTATTTGGAAAAGTTGGTGATTAGCTCATCTCCAACTACTATCGACGATTACGTTATCGATGGATTTTTCCTCATTCACACTATTCGAGAGCTACCCCGCACGTATGGACAGTTAAGTAAAAAAATGTTGACGATGATAACCAAAAATACTGTGAGCAACATTCACTTAATATTCGATCGTTATTTCACTCCTTCAATAAAGGACAGTGAAAGAAGCAGACGAGCGAACGGTAGCGTGCCAGTATACACGATCCATGGGCCAGATCAACTTATTCCACTGAATTTCCATCAACAATAATCCGTAATTATTACGGAGAAAATCATATAAAGATAACTTGGTGAGATTTCTGGTTGATAATTTGAATGATGACAACCTTTCTGAATTTTATGGGCAGAAAACAATATATGACACGGACCAATATTCTTGTTACAGTTATAGTGTTGAGAATGATGTTTTTTTTTTTTTACAAAAAGAGGTGGATTCACTGAAGTGCGAACACGAGAAAGCTGACACACGAATGATGTTTCATATCGCTCAAATTCCTAACCCAACCAATATTGTGATTCGAGCTAATGACACGGATGTTATGGTAATTCTTCTTGGAAATATGGTCATATTCCCACAGCATAAAATATGGCTGGAGGTGGGACTGTAGGTACACGAAAAACACACTTCGGTTTATTGACATCAACAGTATTTTCAACAAACTATCACCAAAAATCTGTGGTGCACTCCCAGCTTTTCATGCTTTTACTGGGAGCGACTGTACAGCATCATTCTTCAGAAAAGCAAAGCTCAGTCCTTTGAAATTGATGCTTAAGGATCCCGCATTCATAAACCTGTTCAGCAAGTATCACGAAACTGACATTGACATAAATCTTGAGCTACCGGTATTGGAAAGGTTTGTATGTGCAATGTATGGGGTCAACAAAATTTGTGCACATTTAATGTGCTCGTGTCGATCAAACTCTGCTTCACTGCTTCGAGAAAGCGTACAATCCTACACGGATGGATGAACCCTTGATGACTCATCAAGGTGCAAAAGATTCGATCAATGATGAGGAGGTGCAAAAGATTCGAACCTCCTCTCATTCCATCAACACAAAAGGCGTTGAAGCAGAAGGTACGTCGTGTTATGTACGTTTCTACGTAGGGGTTGCAGTCCCGGGATCCCGGTCGATTTTTGCCAATTTGATATCCCGGGATTTGTGGAGTCAACCCCGGGATTCAAGAATTAGTTGCAGCTCGTGCGTAAATTGCTCAAGTCTTGTTGGGAAAAATCTTTTAATCACGGAAAATAGTTCGAAGGCTAAGTGCTAGTGCTAAGTGCTCCAAGATGAAAACTGATAATTCCCCTGAAGAAAGAATTCAGAAATCGATAAAAATACGAAAAGATTTATTGGCCATAATTAAAAAAGAAACGAGCCTGTTCAAAAATGGAGGCAGACGAGGCCACCATTTGAATTCAGCATACAAAATTACAAAATTTGTGGATATTTTACATCTCCTGATAGGCCGGTCAACGGACAAAAAAAAAAAACAAAAAAAAAACGGCAAGGACGGAAAAAATCGACGTTCTATTTTTTTTTTTTTTTAATGTTGTCAGGGACGGTACCAGCTTCGAAACCCTTGTGCTGAATGCTGGGTGCTCGAAAAACCGCAAAATATTCGGAATTTTTTTCAGTTTTTGGCTTTTAACTTCAAAAATGTGCGCCCTACCGGAAAAGTCACTGTATACTATTTTCAAGTAGACAAGATTTGCTACCATTTGTGCGCAACGGTAGCTTTTAGGTCCAATAGGTCCCGAGGTTAACCCTCTTCAAACACGCTATTTTCCCCCCAAATGTTATGAATCGTGAATATCGGCTATAATATTCATCCCACGAGGAAAGTAATAAAAAGTGAATTTGTAGAGCAGTGATTCAACTTCAATTTAAGCACAACCAGAACACGTAGGACCATCCCAATGACCATGGATGTCAACCACAATGAAGCATTATTTACATAAATCCCTTTTGTTTTTTATGGAAGTGCTTTATGTGCCACCAACCCGATTTAATTGACTGCTTCGGTATCTAATGATCTACCGCAGAAAGTAATAATAATAATTATTATTCAGGGTGGCCGCCATCTGGAAAAGTCAGGGAAAACCTGGAAAAGTCAGGGAATGAAAATTTTCAGGAAAAGTCAGGGAAAAGTCAGGGAAATCGGTCACAAATCAGGGAAAAATTTTTGATTAAAAAAATAAATAAATAAAAAATTGTATTAAAATACGAATTTTGTTTGGTGACAAGTTTGTCCCTCTCTTCCGTCCCGAAAATGATGATAATTTTTGAATTTTGGTGGGAGCGACTTTGCCGGGTTTGTTTTCCCCTCACTCTTCATCCATGTTGCCCGCACAAGTTCAATGAGTTGGCGGAATTCCCGTTACAGATATAATATCCCCATTCACACGATGAAAAGTCCCACTTCATGCACCAATATCCCTCTCTTCATAATGGAATGTTCCACTTCACCCACGAAGTAACCTATCAATCTTTCACTTGGTATTTTGGTTCGAGACCTCTGTCCTTGTAATCATTACTAGTTAATTAAAAAGATTTTTTTCTGTTCGGGTACGTACCCGAACCCTGCTTTTATTCGCAGAATCTGGCCTCTCGAAAATTATTTTTAGCTAGAAAAAATGTAGGGAGAAATTATCCTATAATTAACCTAAATTAACCATCCTAGTAATTCCATGTCATATGGATACGACCAAGTTCCAATTAAGGTATAAATTATTCTATTGTTTTTTATTTTTCAAGTGTTACTATTTTTGTCAAATAAATAGTTTTTAAAACGCAGTTTACTTATCTACTTTCCCTGGGTTTTAATTGTTTGGTGTAAAAATTCATGTATTTTCTAATCAACTTTCAATATAAAAAAAAAAAAATCAAGCGATTAAAATTATCAGAATTAATAAAATGTCAGATTAAATTATGATTATTAATTAAATTAAATTATTATTATTCAGGAAAAGTAATTATTAATTAAATTAAATTATTATTATTCAGGAAAAGTAATTATTAATTAAATTAAATTATTATTATTATTATTAATTAAATTATTATTAATAATGAAATTATTAAAATCTCAGATTTTGAATAATTTCGGGTCTGGAAATTAGGTATTTTTGCAGGGAAAAGTCAGGGAATTAATTTTTCCCAGCTTGGCGGCCACCCTGAATTATTGTAATAATCCAAGTGGCGGTGGGGGGGGGGGGGGAAGCTTGCAATAATGTAGTGGGTTTAGGCGGCAGGTATACCTATAGGTACGGCGTCCCAGCAAAGAGAGCGCTTCGCAAGCCTTTGTCCATCTTTGAAGACGTCTGCCTCAGTAACGCCACTTAATTAGACAGGCAGACGTGTGAATTCGGATTCAGCATTAAATTTCCTTTAAAATGAGCCCTCATTCAAGAGAATTCTTCACCGGTTGAATAGCATGCCACTTTTCCCACGTCTGCCTCAGTAACACCACTTAATTAGAAAGGCAGACGTGTGAATTCGGATTCAGCATCAAATTTCCTTTAAAATGAGCCCTCTCTCAAGAGAATTCTTCACCGGTTGAATAGCATGCCACTTTTTCCAAATTTGAGTGGCTACCATTTTGAAACGCCACGTGTCCGGACAGGCAGACGTACGGTACCCTCCTCTCCATCGAATATACTACTAATTTATATATGCGGCATTTTTATATCCTTTCGGTTGAATAGAGTGCACTCTGTCTCTCGGTCTATCACCTCCACCGACCTGGACCGTCCCTTACCTCACCGCCAGTTATCCTTTCACTGATCGTTTAATTCAGCATGATTAATCGCAGTGGCTTTTTGATTGGGACTGCCCAGCCCTCCTCAGCCGACACTTCGGTGCAAAATTGAACACCAGCAGCCCACGGGGCCATTGGAAACGACTGACATGTTGAAATATTGAGTGAGTTTATTTTCTGTATATTTTTCGTTTGTTTCGATATCTATGGTTTGCCGGAGTAGCTCATTTATTCAATAAATTAAAACTACGTCTGAATCATGACTTTTGAACTGAATCTGCAAATTGGAATGGCTGGAGATGGTAATGAAAATTCGGGGGAATTCGATAAGTCAATCAAATTGAAAATGAACATTTTCCACGAATCTCTACAGTATAGATAGGTACTGTTTCTCTTCTCTCCGACATTTCAATTTCTCCATCTCTCATGTAGAAAGGGAAGTTATCTCGCGAACCTGCGACCTCTGCAATCCCTGTGATCCTACGCCCGCATTCAGGATGTAAAGAGCTTAGTTGAAAGCCCACGCTCCAAGCCACTCTCGTCTATCCACAACACGAGCATAAGCAGCTGTATTAAACCCTAGAAATCCACCGACGCCATTCATATAAAAATACTTCGTAGAGGCGAAGTAGAAATGTCCCCCATTTTTGCCGGCGTTTACTTGAAGTATGAAGCAGTGACTTAAACCCAACGACTTTTTGAATCTCTGGAGCCAAACATTGTTACACCAAGTACTGAGAATGATTGAATGCCTTCAGGTGATTCGCACCTTTGTACTGTTTCTTTATCTTCAACAATTCTATAACAGAACTATATTATTCTACACTGAGAGAAAAGATTTTTTTAGTGGCTAGGTTAAATCCGAAATAACCTCGAAAAGAAATTGAAACCACCTAGAATCAATTGATTCAACCTAGAAAAAAATAGGTCCAGGTTAAAGTAACATAGAAAAATATTAATACAACCTAGACCCATATAGAAACAACCTAATCCATTATTACCTGCCCTCTGACCACAACCTGGAATTAAAAAGTGTCAACCTAGACCAAATGTGAACTTCACATTTGGTCTAGGTTGACATTGTGAAGACCTAGAAAATATATTACCTACCATTGACTTTTAAGTGGGGTAACCTAGATTCGAATGATTTGACCTTCCATATAATTCCCCTCCATTAAAGTCTCAGTTGTACAACTGAAAACAACCGAGAGATTTAAAAGGCAAGATTGTTACTTTAGGTAACAACCCAGAAGAAAAAGTTAGAATTTAAGTCTCGGTTAAAACTACCGTAGTACCACAAATAGGTTTAGGTTTAAACAACAGTGATTGTAATTCATTCAATAAATTCCAGGTTGTTTCTACGGTACGCTAAGCGGTCGCGGAGAGCGCCACTGTAGGCGGTGGGCGTTAATTTTCGTTGTCTTGGCACCCCTGCTATTTACCCGGTGGGGTTGAGGCCAAATCTCTGTCAAATTCTAATCATCTATTTTCTGTCACTATGTGCAGTCATATTATGACGTCACATTCAAATTTTTGTACTAAGTTGGAAACAGAGACATCCCAGAAAGATAGTTGAAGTTGACAGAACCAACCTGCAATGGGAAGTGGAGCAAACCTAGAAAGAAAAGTGGACCACCTAGTAATTTATTAGGACCAACCTGAAAAGAATAGGAAGCTACCTAGAAATTTAACTGATACAACAGGGATAGTAATTGAAACAACCTCGTAAATAAAGGGGCACAACCTAGAGAAAAAAGGGTTCTAGGTTAACGCGCCATGGCTGTAAATTGTTTGAGGTGGGGTGAGAACGTTTTCGTTTTAGGGTAAATCAACCGTCTATGAAAGTGAAAAACATTGAATACCAGGGTGAGACAACCTAGACTGTAAATGGATGGAGGCGGCGGCACACACCGTGAACTTAACCTAGAACTAAAGTGTGGGGGTGGTGCATTTTAAATCTTGGTTGTTTGCATATTTAGGACGGTAACTTCACCAGTATTTTCAATCTAGGTTAAATGATATTCAACCTAGACTAAATTGTTCCACCCTAGAATGAAAACAAAAAAAAATCTAGGTTGGCAGCATTTAACCTAGATTATTTGCCGTCGTGAAACCTCCCACCTTGATAACAACCCTACTATTGAATGTGAGTAAATGTTATCCAATTATTTTGTGACTTGGGTCTAGGAAGCGCTAAGGAAGCGTTGGTAGCTCCAGAATTAGAGACCCACCTCCACTATACCAACCAAGTCCCTTGCAAGGGTCAGTAGAGTGACCCTTGCGTTGTGCCCTAATCATCAAGGGTAATGGTAATGAAGCTACTGACACCCAAGGGTGTCAGCAGCACCCTGGGGTGTCTTTGCTAGCAAAGTAGGGCTCAGCATGTCTTCCACTAGGTCCTGGGGCCAGTCCTCGGGACGACAAAGAGCTTTCTACTATAGTAGAAGAAGAAAGCTCCAGTGCAACGCCTCCCACTTAGAGATTTCACTTATAAGTGAAATCTCTAAGTGGGAGGCGTTGCACTGGGAAAGGCTCCCTGGTCAGGAGCAAGCGAGAATGTTCATCAGACTCTCGAGTTGAGCAAGATTAAGGGAGATGATCAACCTGGAGAAGTTGCCCTGCTTGTAGGCCAATTTACGAGCCACTGCATGCATGGGCTCAGAGATCTGGTGGGCCATGGCTGTTGGGACGAGAGTGATGGAGGTTCCTGGGTAGAACGTGTCCAACTAGTCGTAACCTGGTGCGACGGGCGTACTGTCGAACCCCGCAATTCTTTTAATGATACGGCCTTACGGAGAGGGCGTAAGTCCTACCTATAGGACGATATATCCAAAGGCACCGTCACAGGAAGGGAAGGGGGTATGCCCTTATTATACCTATGCACAACCTGCTCGATGTGACATCCATTTTTAAGCAACCAGCAGCTACTGCTATTGGGGCGTATGTCGCTGCCTACCGCCACAATCAGACCCACCAGGGTCTGGCAGTGGCGCCCGTGACTGATACAGAACCTACCTAGGTACCTACTTTCAGATTTCAGCTGGTGTAGAAACTGTTTCCGCGTCTTCCTACATGTTCCTACGATTTTACGATGTTTTTAGTAGAATAGGTAAAACTACAAGAATAAAATGACGTCAAAATTTTAAAACCACATTGGAAAATTAGTGGAATTGATTACATACTTAAATCACAAAAATAAATGTCTCTGATCATTATTCGCATAATACGATGTCACAACAATATAGTCAGGTAAGAGGGATTTTCAGGGCAATTTAATTTCTTGAGTTCTCGACCGAAGGGAAGACTTTTATAAAGCTGCTCAGCGGGTGAGTGGCTCCGACGAGGTCGCAGCTGAGCCTGTTCGGTTATGGGTTGGACCCTTTGGGATTACGAACGACGTGTAACAATTTACCTACGTCATGTGCGGTGGAAGCAGAATACAGAATCTGCTTTTAGAAGAGGATTGAAGGCAAAGGGCACGCAACGAGAACATTCACTTTTACTAGTATCGTTTCTTGCACGGCTTACCGAGTTTGAATTGTTTCAATTATGTAAATGCTGCTTTAACATAATTCAGTCGACGCTATGATCCTCTCGAAAGTTATCGAAAAACGTTTGCCGGATTACTATCAAACCGCTTACGCCCAACAAAACTACGTCGAAATTACGGAAATTCCCTTTTTTTGTTCCTCGAGTTATCGATGAGCGACAAGAATTGTTTGGTGGGAAGAGCCCGAGGGTTTTATGTGTATTCAATTGCCCGAGTACTTCTGCTCCAGCGATTGACCGTGTGTCAATTCTCTTTTCAAACCAATCAAATGATCATTTTTCATGTAAAATGAAATTTAACGCTGAAAAGCTTTTACCCGATGAACCTGGATATCAACCCTGACTCATCGCATCATTCCTCTTCACACTTCTGCACTGATATGTTTTATTCACTGCACTGATATTATTCAGATTGGCAGGAGTATTGGTAGTTTAGTTAACATCTCTTATCACAAGGTTTGGTTATCATCTCAAGGTCAAACTTGAATTAAATTAACAGCATTACCTATGGGTCTCACAAAAACCTGCCAAATGTTTGATAGGTCATAATAGGTCGGATATTATACAACCCAAAATTACTTCATCCACCGCCCACCCCCTACAAGTTTGAATGAATTGAAACGCTTTTTTGTACATGAGACCGACCTGTAGCCATCCAACACTTACCTATATGGATTCCCTTGAAAGGTTTCCACCCGAACAGAGCAGCATTTATTCGTGTAATGAAACTTCAGCGACGGTTTCATATTTGCGAGGATTTATGAGAGAGTAACGTTTGAAAAAGGGGTGCTTTCATTCCAATGAATGGGTCCGGGAACCGATTGTCGACTACCTAATACTTTTTTCTGAAAGAACTTCATAATTTGAAGCCATAGGTGAGTTTTGGGCTCCTACGGTGTAATACAAATTTCCAGGGCACTTTCGACAATTTCAACATTGAATCTGGAGGGAAGAGTGGCGCTTCCAAGAAGTGCTCTCTGGTGGTCAGCCAACGAACTAAAAGCACGAATTCCGAGAGATTCACGAGATCAGAAAATGTGAAATTGTTCATTATTAGTTCAACTATGTTCGGCCGAATTTTCCCATTTCTCTGACCCTGTTCCCTAGCCCATTATGCTCCTTCTTTTCAGACCTATCCAAACAAAAGCAAGCGCAACTTTTTTTCTTAGTAACTTTAAGGTCAGCATATCATAAGTTGCACATCAAATATCAGGGTTTTCATTTAGTCTTTCTACGAAAGGGTGTGAGAATGTCATGTCACGAGTATAAGAACATCAGAGATTGCCACTCGGAAATGTTAATCTTCTCTGTTGTGAGAACATCACGGCCGCTTTCCATCTCGCAACGCCGAAGAGGTTTATAAAAACAGCAAACACTGGGAGGGCGTGAACATCAAGTCTTGGCCGGCTTAACTCGGGGTCCTGGGAAAATTTACACCGGCCGAGAATGACCCCTGCGAATTGGAGATACCTACTTACCCAGAAATAAGTTATACCGGAAAAAAAGAGAGACAGACGAGGAGAAATGGTATGCGAGTAGTAAAAACAGTTATGAAATTAGTTAGCTCCAACTCTGGCAAGGGTTACTTCCTAATTTCACCTACTCCTCAGGAAAGTAACCGAAAAGGAAGATCCATAATGGATACGGATATGTTCTGACCAGGGGCGGATAGGCGGTTTTGACCGGCCCGGGCGATTCAATTTGACCGGCCCTCACACCCCCCCCCCCCCCCCCCCAACCTTAACAGTTACCTATCCAAAGACCATCAAAGGAGGGGTTGTTCATATTTTGGAAAAACAAGCAAATGAATAGAATACACTTTATTAATTTTAATACCTAGGTGAACTTATACTTATTAATAAGTATTTAGGTGAAAAATAACAGCGCCTATATTTAGAAAAAATAAAAGTGGTATGTGTGTTAGGTTGGTACCGTCTATACAAACATAATAGCGACTGAAGCTAGGATGCATTGAATTTTTGCACATTTCTTCAGCTTCATTATCACAGCGTATTGATGAGGAGCATTAAATGCTCCTCATCAATATGCTGTGATAATTTTGGCTGGAGCACTGAACCGAGAGGCTTTGGGTGTTTCTGGCCCTCCTCGCCATCTCCCCTCCTGCCCTACTCATAAGTATTAAATACCCTGCTTGTTCATTTCTTTCGAATTCTAGGCTCAACCTCAGTCCCATGGTAAATTTACCTTTTACAGCTGTTTAAATTCAATCACTAGAAAAGTTTGTTTTTTAAATTGTCATGTTAAGTGTTTGGACGGATGAAGGAACTAAAAATGATTACTCGGAAAATGAGTCCTCATTCGACTTTCTGGCATCCTTCAAAAGTCTGATGGATGCGTTGAATGCCAAGGCGAAATCGGACGCTTCTGGGACCCCCAAAAATACATTGAAAACGACACCTAACTCCTTCCCATAGATGAAACCCTTCAAAAAAAACCTTATAGCCCTCTTTAGTTCCGCAGAGCCTCGCTGGTTTATGCGATTGGGCTGAAAACCGTGTGGGTACAACTAGAAGGAGAACCAAGTATTTTGTCAAAAGTTTCAGATTTTTGAGAAAAATTGCTACTGCTCAAAACGTCTTGGACATTTCAGTTTTGGAATCTGCTCATCTTAAAACGTAAATATAATGACTAATTTTGAGGACGATCAACATTTTGGACTTTGCTAACAACATAGTGTATTATTCCAAGAATATTTAACCAAAACGTGATCACATAACGTCCACAGACAAAACGCTTGCTGATGAGGGAAAAGTGACCAAGCGGTAGGCGATGGCGAGGAGGGCCAGAAACGACTGAAGCCACTCGGCTCAGGCCAGACGCTCCTGCTCGCAAGCCATCAACATGAGATCCTCCAAATTGTTATCACTCAGAGTTAGCCTCAGCCTTTTTTTGATGATTTTCAATTTTGAAAAACTACTCTAACACTCAGCTTGGGTGGTAGAAAGCGGTAGGTACCAAAAATGTGTGAATCAAAAAGAGAATTGCATACAATGAGGCCATGAGGATTTAAAACCTTGTATGCAAATTACGCATTGATTGCACTTGACATCCACCCTGTTAGGAACAAAGCCAACCAGATCGCCTTCATTGTGTCTGAATTTTCCTTTTCGGTCTCGATTTCATATTTGGGGTAAGGTAAAATTTTGTTTCCTGCTTCGACCGGCCCCTCAGGACCTTCGGCCCTTCGGGCGTCGCCCGATCGCCCGACCTGCCTATCCGCCCCTGGTTCTGACCATGATAATCGATCGAGTTTTGAATGGATGTTTGTTTGAACTCCTAATTCTAGTCATGGATGAAATTTCAAAGTTCTAGAAACGCAGCGAATTGCGACATTTCTTTTTTGTGACCCTTTTACTGACCCCCAGCTCCAAGATAATACCTGGATATATTATATCCATGTCAAAATCAAGCAGGCATCTTGCCTTATTAATTGGCTTTTTTCAATCGAAGAAGGTAAACTTCTCAATGCTTGAAATCAGGGTCACATTGGGAGATCAAGATCTGTAGCGTCCAATGGTTGATCAAGATGCTCGTCAAACGATAATAAAAATTGTTGACCAACATAAACCCGACCAAAATCAATCCAATCATCAGCTGGGAGGTGTACATTTTTTGCTTCCGAGTCTGCGAAGCAGCGGAAGCCTTGTGTTCACTTTCGGGAGAAAAAAAAATTTTTGTTGTCCGAATTCTAAATTTCCACTCGCATTTTGCGTTTCATAGCCAAATTTGGTTCCGTGTCTGTCCGCATTTCCTTGTTACAGCCATAATTTCCACAATTTTGAATGAATTCAGCTCAAATTTTGAGGGATTATGCGGATAAGGCTCCTTGAGGTCCCATACGAATTTCATCACAATTGAATCAGCGGTACGCTCTGCGCATGCGCTAACGTGAAATTCTTGAAACAGGCATAACTTTATCAATTTTGATCGGATTTCAATCAAATTTTCAGGAATTGTGTGCGTATAGCTCTAGATGGTACCCTGTCAGTTTCATCACGATTGAGTCAGCGGTACGCTCAGCGCATGCGCGAACGTAATTTCCTTGCCACAGCCATAACTCCTACAATTTTGATCGGATTTCAATCAAATTTTCAGGAATTGTGTGCGTATAGCCTTAGATGGTTCCCTAGCAGTTTCATCACGATTGAATCAGCGGTACTCCCTGCGCATGCGCGAACGTAATTTTCTTGTTACAGTTGTTACGTTCATTTTGAACTTGGCACGAGGAAGCTCTTGTGCCATTGCCTTGGCAGTGTATTTATTTTACAATAATGCTCTGTGAATTGTTCACTTTAATCCGCACAATGTGGTCTTTTGAACTGTTGAAGTTGAACCTCATTTGGACAATTATTAGCAAAAGACAGCGAGTTTTTCTTGTTTTGGTCTCTGAAAAATTCCGACAGGGTTTTACTATAAAAGGTAATTTACGACGAGGTGTTGGATTTTATGCCAGACTTAATGGTTGTTTCCTAGTAGTAATATGACTAATCAAGCTATCAATTTTACAGGTTTACAGCGCGGTTGGCTTGGTGTAGGTCAATTAGGCCCCGCGTCCACTCCTCCTCTGTATTTTGCTGACTCAGGAAATCGACCTTTGGGTGGTTTTGAAGGTGACTAATTCTGAACTTGGACATTTTCGCGGAAGGTGAGTTAGACTCAACTTTTCATCGATTTTCACCCGTCAGTAAGCCCTCCACGGAGGCTGACAGGTACGAGTAGATATACCGGAAGGTGGCTGATAGGTTCAATCGGCATGCGATAGTCACCCAAGTTGGCCTCCTGGGAAATCATTGAAAGTTCTAATTAAGCGAACCTGACGTCACCGACTCTGCAGCCAACAAGACTACGAGAAGAGAGATACTAGAAATCCCTAACTGAAATCAGGAAGTAATTCATGTGTGATTAGGATACGAGTAATACGATTATGTATTCACATCGAAAGCACTCGCCACCAGCACCAAAACAGTGACGACAGACTCATCCAACAGGTGAGAACTCACCTACTGACAGACTTGCAAACCTTGTATTTCATTCATATTGATTCACTAGAAACGACCGTTTTAAATAAACAAACGGTTTTAATAAATTAACCAAGCAATGTAAATGAACCGTGGGACAATTATCCCCACCGGCTGATTGACTTTAGAGACGAGAGGATCTTTTTCCAATTTGTTTGAAGTTGAATCGATTTCAACCACTGTCACCTTCCCAAATACGAAGTTGCCGAAGGTTTTTGAAAACACAAATGTGAGAAGGTGTACAATTTTCAGTAAGGACATCTCAGTATTTAGCAAATGTAATAATTAGGTATTAATCGAGTTTGGATGCATTGTATATAAGTATTGAATGTACATCATACGCAATCAAAAACGTGAAAAACCGAGTAGGCTGCTACTCACTGGCTGACGCATGATTTCAGGCATCTATTTGAAGACGAACTTGACGTAAAAGCGAAAGCCGTAGCGAATCGCCCTGAATATTAATTATCGTTTTTATCGTTGTTGTAAGTTCTTGGTTGGTGTTATGTAGTCCAGTCAAATTAGGAAAAATAGAAAAACGTTTTGTTGCAGTCCTGGAAATTTCCATTTGTCAAGTATTTTGGGCAGGTGAACACGAACCTGAGGTTTGCGACTAAAAATGTTGCCCGGAAATACGTATATTTCGCGAACAACGTCAACAACTTGAGAGTTGTCACAGTTAATTGTCAACTGTCAATACCTTGGGTTATCCTTGGCGATTCGATTGTTCAATGACGCCATTTGATTAAGAGGGGAAAATTGTCTACTTTTCGTATGTAATATGATCATGGTGATGCATCAAGCAGGGACACGACTTGAGCAGTGAACCCACTAGTTGATATAGACGGTGGGTTGGGGATTTTATCGTGCTTATCATCAGGATGTTGTCACTCTTAGATAACGATTATTCTCTATATTCCACTCTCATCATTGAAAATCATAATTATGCCATGGTAATTCTTAAGTAGAGATTGAGGCCGCAGATATGAGTTGAGAGAAGTAAAATCCCTTCGGAGGCTTACAGTGGCGGTTTGTTTACTCACCAGGGGCCTCGCGAATACTTGGCCGGTGACATCTATGAACGGGGGCGACGGGGGTGGCGCTGCGTTCACGACCATCGCGTACGAACGGCGATTAACGCGAAAGGAATAGAACGTCTGAGGGTTTGCTCAAAGACACGGAACGGTCAACAACAACAACAACAATCAAGAGCGAAAACAGGGTGTACAGAGCAGGTACTGTAGTGGGGCACAGCTGCACGGCGAATGTGACACCGGGGGGGGATTGAGGGGATTGAGAGGGGTGAATGGGGGCGATGGCGGGTCAGGGAGCCACCGGGGGCGGAGGATCATCGGCCGAGTTCGGCGGTGTTCGGGTGGGGGCGGCGGGAAACGGCAGAGGAGGGAGTCCCGGGGCATAGACGATGAAGGGGGGTCTCATTGAACGACCTGTTCTACGAGTGCTTCCCTGAAGTGGAGTGAGTGGGCGCTGGGTGGATGGGGAATGGTGGGAACGGGTTGCGTGGGAGGCTGCAACAGGAAAGGAACATGAGACTGTAAAAACGTTGATAAAATCTATTTCATTAAATGAAAAAATCTGCTCAGTGACCTTGGAAACAACAGCATCGCGAAGCCTGTTGATGCCGTAAATGTGGAAGAAACCCGATCTTAGTACAAGCTACCAAATTTAGCGCCAACTCCTTATACTGTGACCAAAATCGGATCGACATTGTCGAGGTTAAGATAATATTTCACATACATCATACGTGGTAGTGCCTGATAATGGTGGAAAATTTGACAAGACTACTGCTACGTAAATCACTAGAGGTGCATTAGAAAATGAAACCTAATTTTTGTTTTCAGGTTGTATGAGGACGAAAAAAATCGAGCCAATACCCACGAGGGAATAATAATAATAATAATAATTATTATTATTATTATTATTATAAAAGTGAAAGCAGTTCAAAATAATATTTTGATATTATCCAGCCTGGAATAATAAATAATACGTACAGGATGGAATTCACAGTCGTCATTCGAATCGGAGCCCGACACATCCACAGTGAGATCCGATAGGTCTAAGAACCCTATGTACTCTACGTCCAAACATACTTAAAAAACGACACCCCTTTCGACCCAATGGCCAATTTCAATTGCCTTACGGTATGCGAAATGAAATTCACCGTACATAAATTGCGTCGCTCCACCACCGAATGTATATTTCATCACTGAATTGAGTGATGACATATAATCAATATTGGGTATATATCCAACTGCCCCTTCCTGTGATAATCGGTTCATCTAATAGAAGAAGGTGTAGCATCTTTTTTTTATTTATTTGTCATGTTGTTTAGCCCAATCCTAATGTTGTTATGAATCCAAGTTTTCGTCATCCCAACCCATTACTTAATCCGCCTTAATAAGGGGAAGTCTATGAGGGTACCTAATTTGAAGATGAAAAGGCTTGCAACAAAGACGCCTTCGAATCGAATAGATAGGGGATTAGCCTGTCTGAGGGATAAAGGGAAGGCACAGTGTGGTTTATTGATTGGAGCTTTCGGATGATGGAACCAACTGGGAAATCGAATTAATTTGGTAATTGTGGATATCTGTCATCCCTAGAGCCTGGAATTGTGTTGTTGATTTACTTTGTCATTATGGAGGGCTTCCTACCAATTTTATCCTAAAAATGTAAATAAATTTGTATATATTTGCATATATTTGCATTTACTTCAGTTTTCCAAAATTTGGAAAAAACCTGTATGCATACATTTAATGTATGTATACAGGTTTTTAAAAAAAAAAAAAATCGAGTTATCTTTGAAGGCGGGCGTTACCTCCCTAGGCATTGACCGTGCCCCTGGGGATTATTTAGGGCGAGAGGCAAGGTGTCATAAGGTAGGACGTTCAGCTCGAAACGAGTTAGGAGGTGCTACACGTAGTAAGTCTAGTAAAGCTGAAGTAAGTAAATGCAAATACAAGCAAATTTATTTACATTTTTAGGTATTTACATTTAATTGGTAGGAAGCCCTTCATAATGACGAAGTAAACCAATACACCCACTAATCTGACGGTATGCTAATGAACACAATTCCAGGCTCTAGGGATGACAGATATCCACAAGTACCAAACTAATTCGATTTCTCAGTTGATTCCATCATCCGAAAGCTCCACTCAATAAACCACACTGTGCCTTCCCTTTATCCCTCAGACGGGCAAATCCCCTATCTATTCGATTCGAAGGCGTCTTTGTTGCAAGTCTTTTCATCTTCAAATTACCCTCATAGACTTCCCCCTTTTGTCGGACACAAAGCCAACTGGGATGCATTCCCGCACCCCCTCCAACCCTTAAAGTGATCCCGTCTATTCCAGATAACCTTCCTGTTCTCAGCCCTTCCATTACAAGTCCGCCCAGTTCCGCCCTCCAGGTTCCCAGTGAGTTAAATAATTAAATGACCAACTTTGTTACCCAGAGGTAAGTTTTGCTCCCCACTTTGCAACGGAAAGAAGCCCCAACACAACTACACGCTCTGGATTGTCAACAAATGACAATTAAATGAGCTCCATTACACTAGGTACATAAATCTTTATCACACTTGTCATTCTCCATTACGTATAGGCACATAAAAGATGTTATTTATAGAAACAAGAAAGAAACGCTGCAAATTTTACACACGGGTTTATTATTCTTTGATATAGGTTACTCGTGCAAAAATTAATTGGGCCAATTAAAAAATATTTTTGAAAAAGAAAAAAAAAAATTGGGACCTTGAAAAATGGATTATGCGTCCAAAATTACTCGGAAAATATTTTACCTCCTGGGATCCTTCGAAAATCCTAATTGTATCCCCGTGAGAGCTCAACAGAGCCCCACGGTGAAATTGAATCGTTCTGGGACCCCCAAATATTGATTCTACGTTCAAAAGTACTTCGAAAACGACACCTAACTCGACGCCATAACTAATATGATGGATTCATAATATTATTCATCATTTATAAGGTATGTCTCTTCTGGGGTTACGCCATTACCCCTGGGTAATCCCGCAAACGAGGGCAGGCCCGAGGGTGCTTATTTCAGACAGAAACATTTATTTCAGATACACACTAGACCTTTATGGGCCTCGTATTCACGCTCATGGATTGTGTGGGTCATTTTACTACCAAAGCTAATGAATTCGGATCAGCAAACATAGCATAACAGGGTGTCAGGCTGTTGGTGACGCACAAAAGAGACTGTGGCGCATGTCAAGCCTCTTATCAACACCATACTAGGGCACCCAGTACAGCGAATTTGTACAGCTGTAAAACAGTAAGTACAGCACCTTTTTTGCCATCCTGCAGCGAGGTACAGCACCTCAAAATACAGCTGTACCAGCGGTAGAGCACCCCGTTTTTTTCTGATTCAATTTTTCTGGGATCCACACTTTGGCAGCGTCATCGCCCTCAAACCACAGTGGGATGTTATGTTTGCCTTTCCCAGGGAAACTCTACCCTCCACATACCCTCCCGTCTACCCACTCCATGAATATTTAGTTTCCTAGTTCCTGAAAAAAAAAAAAAAAAAAAAAAAAAAAAAAATGGAGTCAGTGGAGGAATCTCAGGGGAAGAGAGTCAAGAACAACGTGTGGGAATATTTTATACAAAGATACCTACCTACCTAATGATAAAAAAAAGTCAAAGGGCAATACATATATCTATTAATCAGAAATGTAATTTAATTGAGGTAATTCTCTGTTGCTGTACTATAAAAAAATTATATTTGAATTATATTTGAATTAATATTTAAATTATATTATAATACCAACCTACATAATAATATTTTGGTTTATTATTCTTGGAATAATACACCTATGTTTTCGCGACGGGGTCGACGACTCCGATCGGCCTCAAAATTTGACATTATCCGTTTCAAGAAGTCTACATTCAAAATCCGAATTGTCCGGGCCGTTTTGGGCAGTAGGAATTTTTTTTTAAATCTGAAATTTTGACAAAATACTTGGTTTACCATCTAGTTGTGCCCGCAAGGTTTTCAGTTCGATTGCCCAAACCCGTGGGGCGCTATGGGGCTAAAATGGGGCTACAGGAGGGGGTTTTTGAAGGCTTTCAGCTATGGGATCGAGTTAGGTGTCGTTTTCGAAGTATTTTTGGACGTAGAATCCATTTTTGGGGGTCCCAGAACGATTCGATTTCACTGTGGCGATCTATAGGGTTTTCATGGGGATAAAAATGGGATTTTTGAAGGATCCCAGGAGGTTAAATATTTATCGAGCAAAAAATAAAGAATTTAAAAAAACAATTTTGTTGAAAAAAAAAAAAATCCAAATTGTTTTTCTTTTCAAATTTTTTTCATTAACGCAGAAATAATTTTTGCACAAGTAACCTATATCAAAGAATAATAAACCCTTGTGTAAAATTTGCAGCGTTTTTTCCTCGTTATTACTGCGCCTACAGCTGTACCTACTGGCCAAGAACAGCGACAAGTTCAGCTGTATTGGGATTGCTGCTGTACTGGATGCCCTACACCCTACCCTCACCCCGCCTCACCTACATTATCTGTTCAATTATGTTCACATTAGGAAATATAGTTTCACCCGACACATTCATTGGTTCACTACTCCCTAATAGTGGGAGCTATCGTTACTTTTTCAGTGTGGTTAGATTTGTCTTAAAATTTAGTATTGAAAACTAGATAAGGCCAATAGATAACTATTAATAACTGTTATCTACTCGAAAATACGAAAATGGTAATACGAGAAGAAGACAAGTTCCCATCACAACAAGAAGTACCACCCGGACATTTTAGAATTCGCAGAGGAAAAATTAAGAAGTATAACAATCGGGAAGCTAATATAGTAAGGAAAGTTAATAAAAAGAAGACACATTGCCAGGAGAAAAGTAAATTACAAAGTTTATCCAAAGAGGAAAGGGACCTCTAATTATTGCTCAACAACCGGAGCTCTGATCAAATTATCCTTCAGAGAACTCTATTTCTGAACCAGACCCAGACTCTTGACGAACATCACCAGATTTTTTTATTTATTTTTTTTTTTTGGTAATAGAGGAACAAGTTAAAGACGTAGCAAGCCCGCCGTTGGTAACTACTACTTACCAACTGGACACCTATGTGGGAAAATTGAATACTCCCAAATGCACGTCGCTCCTAGCGAATGGAAGACGAAAGTGATCATCACTAGATAGCGACCGACAGATTTTGCAAGCGGGAAACTGGAAACTGTTCCTTCCCAAACGTCACGGCCCACGGAAATTCGGTCGGTCAGGATTGATGACTCATCGGCCTCTTAACCATGTCCAATCGAACCATTCTGGGTGGAAAGGGGGGAAACCCCGATCTGGAGCGGAGGTCCAAGTGACGCTTTACATGCTCTATAGGACAAATGAATGAGCTCGGTCTTCGGGAACCCAGGACTTCCAGAGATCCCTCAGGACCCCTTGGTGAGCCCATCTCCATGGAAAGATCAAAGGGAAGCTGGACGACATCGAGACTACAGTAGGTGTGGAGTATCTGGACACCCCGCTGTTTGCCAACTAAAACCAACCACAAGTGAGGAGTTTACTTTCAAAAGGGCATATATCCATGTTGGGAAAATTTTCGACTTTTAGCGTTTTCTTGATCTCATGGAAGGGCTCTGTATACATACAGCAGAGTTGGGCAGTACTACAACTACAGCTACAAGTAGTTATTGCTACTTTGTCTCAACTACTTATTTGTCGGAAGTAGCTGCAAAAAAGTAGCTGTTCGATTCCAGCTACAAACTACAAGCTGTAGTTAGTAGCTGCAATTACGTTTTACGAAAGTAGCTGAAGTAGCTGTAGCTGTAACTACACTTTGCCTATCTCTGGTGTATCGATTTCCCTCCTAAAGCGTATCTATCCCATATTAAAAGCGAACTGAAAATTGAATGCCACCAAAATGGCATAAATCCCACCCACTGTGAGTCCGTTTCCACCAAAGAGAAACATATCTTGTAAGTTGAAATGATTGTTTTTTTTTTTTTTTGTTTTTTTTTTTTTCAAAAACGTTTTTTAGATGTTTTTGCTGAGGAGTTTGACTGAAGTTTACTCGAGCGCAGCACTTGTTGAGAATAAGATTCACCAGGATAAACATAATAACATTATGTTTAGCTCGGTAGTTATCATGCCAACTCAATATTATTATGGCAACACATGGCGGCTCTTGTGCACGCGTGCTATTGGTTGTCCGCCATGATTGCAGGTCTGGCACTGCATTGAACACAATTTTTCTCTGCGTTTTCGCTAATTTAATGTTAATAGGGTTAAGCATCACTAAACCACTAAGCACAACTGAACGACTGGCCCGACATTATCGGTTGTTGGAGATAGGGATGCGTTAACAGTCTTAAGACAGAGTGAATTAACCCCACCAATGTAATGATAGTTTTCGGTTGAACGCCGTTTTTTCTTCAAAACGGCACTCATCCAAGTTTCTCACCAAAAGGGCACTTATCCAGATTTACATTATTGAAATCATCTCATAAAAAACATTAGACAATTCCTAACTACTATATTTTCATCACTCGAGCAGTTCAGTTAAGTGGGAAACCATTAAATTTTATGAGGGCCACTAAACTTTTTTTTTTTTTTTTCATTTTCTCAACAACAAGTGAAAATGTATAAATGTTAACCATTTTCACTTTCATTTAAACGCGAATTATTAGCTGTCCTCCGCCATGCAAAATGGCTATGGTATTACCCATCTATTTAAACAAGTAACACTCGACCAAGTTGTCTTGGATTTTGTGTTTGTAACCAGGTCGACAATTTCCTACAGAAATCATCAGCATGGGGGGTTTTCATTAGCATTAATAAGCTGTTAAAGGTCAAGGAAAAGTAATTTTGATCCAAACTACTGACGTCATCAGAAATCATCATTAGTACGATCTCGCCGGAGATGGAAGAGGAAAGGATCTCGGGACTATCTAATCTCCGTTGCAACCAATTGGATCTCAAAATACTTGACACTTCCCGAAGGAGAGGTAAAGGAAAATGGGCAGAGAACTCCGAAGAGAGAAATAATGGTAAGTAATTTTCACAAAGAGAAAACCAATGTGTTCAATGTGATTTCCCCGATGGCAATTAAACGAGTCGGCAAAGTCGTCTTGAGTAAAATTTCTACACTCGCGGAAGAGGAAAAGGACGAGGATTAAGAATGTTCATTTAGGTTAAGTGAGGGATGAACCTTGGAGAGAAGAATCTGAACAATACCCACCTCCTAAAAGGTCCCGGAGACTTTAGGAAGCACTGTTCCATATCAGCGCATTTTCGTCCCAATGACGTCACTACCCATTCGCCTCGGCACCCCAATCGGATTGCTTTAGGTAGGTTGTTCACCCTCAGTTGGTACGCGGGAAACGTTCATTATGGAAGATAGGCCTAGTTAAATGTCTACTAGGTTACATTCGAAGGTAAGAACGTTCCGAGTAATGTGTAGGGTACCTAGTAGGTATATATTTCAATCGTGCGGACGAAATTATGTCCCCGAATGGATCTTCATAAAATGTCAAGTCAAATTGTGCATTGACCCGAGTATTTTATATTTCATACTTGGCGAATTTTTGCTTCATCCAACCCTAGGCAAGTATAGATCGTCGTGAACTCCATGTGGAGGGTTATCAAGGATACGAGGGAGCTTGGTGAGCGAATGATAGAGAGATCACGGGGATCGTTTACATTGTATGTATCAAACTTGCAATCCATACGTATGACCTCTTATAAAAGTAAACACAGAGCGGCCCTGGGCGTTAGTCACTTCGTGCTGCATACCTATGAGGCCACGGGTTCGAATCCAGTTGAAGACAAAGGAAATTTTGGGAATAAATGTGCAGCAGGGATAAAGTGAATAATCAACAAATTAGCGCCCCGTCATGTGAGGCCAATCAGGTCAAAAATCTTGACGTAAAACTCTCTTCAACTTTTATAAAATTAAACACAGTTAATTCGACGACCTACCTTGAATATTTTCAAGTTGGTGCAGTAACTGCAAGTTCCTAAGGAAGGATTCGAATTGCTACTCTATCCTTGTAACTGGCTATGGTTCACAACATGGCACTCCAATAGGTAAAATTTACCTTACATTTAATGTGTGTCGAATATCAATTTCGTTTAACATTTCGGAAAGGGAATAACAAGCCATGGACCCGGACACTGTAGGCCCTGCTCCAAACCTCTTTTTGGACTTGTTGGAATCTTGTCAATCCGGAATAAGTGAAATAGAACGGAAGAGCTTTGGGAGCTTGGCAACACACTGGAAGGTCGGTTTTCAAACAAGCGCGTTCCACAAAGGGGGATGGAGTGTGATGGGAGGATGTTCAAAGGAGCGGTTGGAGGGGGTTGAAGGGTTCGGGGTTATGGGTCGTATAAGCGAACCCTACCGTGACTTATTCTCACGTCTGATATCGATACTGAAATTTTATGCCGTGCGAGTGGGGAAAATAGATATGAGCAGGTATATTCTGAGGGAGGTGAACTGCTTGACATTTTATGTTTAGTTGTTAGTGGAGCAAAGGCAGAACTTTTATGTCGACCTTGACTGAGCGTTAGCATTAAATCAGGCGGAAGCATTAATAAATTTTATGAATGCTTCCGCCTGATGTGAACTTTACAATGTCATGACATGTCATGTCGTTGGAAGGCAAAAGAATCACTATCTATTAAAAAAAAAAAAAAAAAAAAAAACCATTACTGAGCCCATGAAATGAGGATCTTTATAAGTTATGGGATATATCCAAAAAAGTAATCCAGTTGTAGACCTGTAAACTTTGCTTTAGGTGCTTTTTGAGATGTTCTTTAAGTTTTATATATATACGTGGCGACGTGATAGCTGGGTTTGTATAGGAAACACAGACATTGGGTCGCAGCATTGAGTCGCCGGGCCGACGACCCAAGAGCTGGATTTTATGTAACAAAGCGACCTGATCCCAAAGAGTGTAAAAAAACAGCGTTGTATAACTGTTTATACACTCGTTTTATATTCCCCAAACTATCGGGGTGTGCAAACCCATAGCCGGCGACCCATTGACTGGATCTGTTCATATATATATGTGTACAGGACTACAACTGGATTACTTCAGTGCCACTAGAGTCAAGTAGCCAACTCAAAGTAGGGTATTTTTCCACAAATCTTTTTTTTTTTTTATTAAGCGCGAAACTCACCACGAAACGTTAATTGCGACAATCATCACTGACTGGTAGTAATGGTGGCAACGGGAAGACCTCATAGTCTGGGCGTAGGTAGGGTTGTTTCCAGAGTGTTTGGTGGCGCCCTCTGCTTCAAACAGCACATGGAGCGCAGAAGAAACCTGGTTTCTTCGGAGATGAAGTCTGAAACAGGTAAGGGAGATAAAATAGACCTACTTGAGTAAAAATCATCAACCTACATAAAAACTAGCTGCATAAGACCCAATCAGGGAGTTAGAATAAGGGTTCATCGGCACCCAGAAATCAGGACAAACACTACCTTAGACCTTTTGAGCTCCTGGGATCATTCAAAAATCCCTTTTTGTAGCCCAATGAAAGCCCATAGATCCTCACGGTGAAATCAATTAAGATCGTTCTGGGACCCCAAAAAATCAAATTAGGGACAACTAACTCTACCCCATAGCCAAAACTCTTCAAAAACCCCTCCCGTAACCCCACGGGTTCGGGCAATTGGGCTGAAATCCTTGCGGGCACAACAAGATGGTTAACCGAGTATTTTGTCCAAATTTCAAATTTAAAAAAAATCCTACTTCTCAAACCGGCTCGGACCGCAGACGGACATTTTGTTTTTGGAATCTACGTATCATAAAACGGATAATGTCAAATTTTGAGGCCGATCAAAATTTTCGACCACCGTCGCGATCACATAGAAGTATTATTCCAATAATAATGACCCAATAATTAATGGAACTCTTCTTGTTACTCACTTCCTTCTCTAAGAGGCGCTTTTCTGTAGAATTGGGCAATGATAAGCAGCACGCTGGTCCTCTGCGAAGATCAAAGCCACAATGAACCAGTCTATGATGACGCTGATCGTCTTCTGCAGGGGTCGGCTGTACGTCCTGAGCAGATGAAGATCCCTGCAACGATGTAATTCTGCGCTGACAAGCTCCCGAATTGCAAAATACCGCTACAACGCCTCTGCCGATCCAACACCCTGAAATAAAGAAACACATGACGCGAAGGAGCTCCATAAATCACTAACCCAGACTTTGACGTAGATTCTCTGTCTTCCTCTTTCGCATGTTTTTTCATCTTCGATGAGCTGCTGTTACTTCCTGCCTCTGGTCGCTTTCTGCTCGTGTCTACCAGATGTCCTCAGCTGTCGTCAACACCGTTGCTAACTGAATGTGTATGCTGGTCATGAGGCTCGTCGAAGTCCCCGGATCATTACAGCATTACTCTGAAGAAAAATCAATATAAATATGTTTCTTTTTTATAATCGGCCGAAAAAATACATACAGACACACAAATAGAGGGAAAATCAGGGAGCAAACCCTTGAGCCACTGGCATGCAATTTAGTGAAGACATCTCAGTAACCTAACACCCGCTGATAACATCGCGGGTGACACGATTTTGGTAATCTTTATTCTAGGGCAATTCTAGCGGGCGGAAAAATCCGAAATTGGCCTTAAAAAATCCACTTTGGCGAGCATTGTGCGAGAAAAGTCTGAAACCCCCAAAGAGTAGCTCCATGTGGCGTATCTGAGCTCCTAAAGTGGAAAAAACGGAAAATTAAACTTTTTCTTACAAAAAAATACCAAAAATCCGTTTTGGCGAGTAGATGACGAGAAAAATATGAAACCAACAAAAAGTTGCTCCATGGGGCGCATCTAAGCTCCAAAAGTGGAAAATCATGGTTTGGAGCAGTTGACTGGATGTTGAGGTTGCTGTGGGAGAGGGGTGTCTGAAGGCTATGCAGCTGACTCCTCCTCCCCCCCCCCCCCCCCCCGAAAAATTAAATTATCCAAAAACAATATTTTCTTCACAGCACGCCCCCCTTGCCCCCCACGCCCCGAAAAATAAAATTTAATTCATTTTTTTTTTTTAATTTTATGTTTCCTCCTTATAAATTTCATGATTCTTTCAATTCGTAAAATTTATGAATCATACATCCAAAAATACCTCAAAATTGACAACCTATTTGAGCCCTTATCCAAAATCCTAATTCCTTGAAAACCCCAAAATCCTCCCACCCTAATTCCTTGAAAACCCCTTCAACAGCGCCATTATAGCCCCATAAATCCCCATGGTGTTGTTGTAGGATGGGTCTGAGACCCCCTCAAATGGATTCTACGTCCGCAGTATGTACTTAAAAACGACTCCCTACCCTAATTCCTTGAAAAAACCTCCAATAGCCCCATAAATCCCCACAGTGCAGTCGGATTTTTCAGAGACCCCCGATAAAATTTATTTAATGCATTCTACTTCCAATATTCCTCCGAACCATCCCAAACCCCTCACTAGCCCCACACCACAGAGTAACAGAGAGCAAACCGCCCCACACCATAATACATTTCGGGACCCCGACTCAAAAACAATACAATACCTACTGTAGGTATTGTATTGTTTTTGAGTCGTAACAGTAATAATGCGTAGGTCCTACACACACATTATTGCCAGAATGTTCAGCTAAAACATGAACCAAACATCTCAGCAGCAAGAACAAATCCGACGTGTCAACCACTTGTTCAACGATTTTGCGATGAAAATGGTGGCCACCATTATTTCCACCACGATTTCGACGAATGTTCCATTATGGAACTTCCATACTTCCCCACATCCGGGCACTAAAACGTCCAGCACTCAGACAACAAAAACGATACCTGTTCGTTCAAATGATACGGTCGATTGAAGAAACCACTAAAATAGCGGATGTGACTGTAGAAACGTGAAATCAGGCTAAGTTGGAGAAATAAAGAAATAAACTCGAAAAGTACTCGAAAACTTGGACTCACGACTTTCACGAGGGTACAGGGAGAACCCATGGAGGAAAGAAAGGGAGAGTACAGACGAGACGTTGCCGACAGCTCATGAGTACAAGCAGCGCTTCATCTGCGGAGCGTAGAGGAACTTATGTTATCACTCTTGTCAGCTGTGTCTTGTCTCACTCTTGTGACAAGACAAGAGTCTTGTCTTAAATTTCGGTTCCTATTTCGTCAATAATGTGATCATCTAGTTGATATATATAATCTTAATTATAATTTCGCGACGGAGGTCGACGACTCCGATCGGCCTCGAAATTTGACATTATCCGTTTCAAGTATTCTAGAATCTAGAGTCTAGATTCTAAATCCTAAACCCGAAATGTCCATCCGCCGTACGCCGTCCGGGCCGTTTTGAGTAGTAGGCATTTTTTTTAAAATCTGAAATTTTGAGAAAATACTTGGTTTACCATCTAGTTGTGCCCGCGAGGTTTTCAGCCCGATCGCCCAAACCCGTGGGGCGCTATGGGGCTACGAGATTGGTTTTTTGAAGGCTTTTAGCTATGCGATCGAGTTAGGTGTCGTTTTCGAAGTATTTTTGGACGTAGAATCCATTTTTGGGGGTCCCGGAACGATCTGATATCACTGTGGCGATCTACAGGGCTTTCTTGGAGCTAAAAATGGGATTTTTGAAGGATCCCAGGAGGTTAAATATTTTTCGAGTAAAAAATAAAGAATTTTCGAAACAAAAAAATCCAAAAAAAACTTTTTTGAGATATAGGTAGCAATCCCAAAAAATTTTTTTTTAATTTTTCATTGACAGTTAAATTTCTGCACAAGTAATAATAATAAACCCTTGTGTAAAATTTGCAGCGTTTTTTCTATTATAATATAATATGTATAATATACATTATACATATGTATAATATTATTATACATAATTAGATTGTGATAATTAGATTTGAGTCTTAAAATTGAAACCACGACATGAACATTTCATTTCATTTCACATTTAATGTGACGACCACGACATCACATTGTGATCTCCAAGACTGCATACTCTTGACTGCTTGATATTTTTGTACCTTTCTAAGGATAGCTTTTTTGAGCAATAAATATACTCATACAGTAAAAGCCCCATTAACCGGGGTCGACGGGAGCAAGACTTTCACGGTTAATCGGAATATTAAAAAACTAAACGAAATTGACTAATTTTTTGCATAAATCAAGGTTTTGAAGCGCTGTGTTGATGTCCAAGGTCCCTAGGGACCTAGCTAAGCCAGGTTTTATCTCATAACACTTATTAGGTATCTTACAAATGTCATCATGAGATAGAGCCGGCGGAATTGCATGTTTTGTCAGTGCTGTCACTTGTTACTCCAGCATCATTTATGGTGAATGTCCCCTGTTGAAATTTTGAACAGTAGGTAAAACTCGAGACATTTACGTTGATTTTGCTTGGAGCGTGAGGGTACGAATTGGGCCGAGAACCCCGGTTATGGGAGCGCCACTTTTCGGGAGAAAAACCCCGGATATGGGAGCTCCCCGGTAAATCGGACCCCGGTTAATGGGGCTTTTACTGTAATTAAATAATGATAAAATAGGTACAGCAATAAAATATCACACGTTTTTTCTCCCTTACCTGTTAATTATTAACCTCTGAATTAAGTGGATCCCGGTGATTATACGCCCTAGGAATATATTGACAGCCCGTTCAGCAAAAAGTAAGTAAAGGAGACAAAAATATTTTTCCGAAAAAACTGTAGGCTATAGCTATCTATACGGAAAAAACTGTAGGCGATGCGAATCTGGCGTCCGTAACTAGTTCCTCTACGCTCCGCAGATGAAGCGCTGCTTGTACTCATGGGCTGTCGGCAACGTCTCGTAGAGTACAGCACAGAGTAACAGAGAGGAACCAGTACAGGAGAGTCTGCCCCTAGGCAATCCTTGTCGGGTCTCAGCGATACCTCGCGCCGCTTCAACGAACTACCTTCCTTCACCGATTTCGTATAGGCCTTTTGCCGAATGGATTTTCGCGTCGCGGTGACGCTAACGTTTAGGTTATCGTGTGAGAAGGTTATGCGACTTACGGTTTTTGTTTACTTGGAATTCCTGGGCCGGTTTTTTTAGAGGCCTGACCCGCAGTCCCGGTGCGCGGGTTTTCTGACCGTCCTGGCGCACGGGTTTCTCGTCCGTCGTCGGACACTAATGGATACTCCTGGCAGTCAGGAAAACCCCTTAGTTTTTCCAGCACGCCAGGGGCGCGGGTTTCCGGACTGTCGTCAGCCACTGAAAAACTCGTTTGTGAGTGTGCAATCTCATGCCAAAGTTGATAGCCAAACCGTCGGCATCCCTGGTCCCACATGCCAGAGACCAAGGCGACGCGCGAGAAGAATACACTTGATCATCACTCATGAGTGGATTGAATCATCGAAATATTCGTTCTCAAAAATCGATAGATGGAAAATCAATCGATCTTCCTTTTAAATTGCACACAAATTTTGCATGCAAATTTTACACAAGGGTTTATTATTCTTTGATATAGGTTACAAGTCCGAATATTAATTCTGTCAACAAAAATTTTTAAAATTTTTTTTTGTCAACTTTTTTTTTCAAAACAATTTTTTTTTTAATCGGAAAATATTTGACTTCCTGGGATTTTTCAAAAATCCCATTTGTAGCCCCATGAAAGCCCTATAGATCTCCACAGTGAAATTTGATCGTTCCGGGACCCCAAAAAATGGATTCTACGTTCAAAAATTCTTCGAAAACGACACCCAACTGATTCCATAGTCGGAAGCCTTCAAAAAGCCTGATCCGTAGCCCCTTTTTCGCCCCATAGCGCATTACTGGTTTGGGCGATCGGGCTGAAAACCTTGCGGGCACAACTAGATGGTAAACCAAGTAGGTATACTGTCAAAGTTTCAGATTAAAAAAAAATTCCTACTGCCTAAAATGGCTCGGACGGACATTTCAGTTTTGGAATCTAGACCTCTTGAAACGGATAATGTCAAATTTTGAGGCCGATCCGGTCATCGACTTCCGTCGCGATTATTCCAAGAATAATAAACCAAAAGGAACTCAATAAAACTATCGGTATAAATTTTTTTACCTATTTATGTTCATAATAAATAGCAATAATAAACAATATTATAATAAGAGTATAGCTAAGTGCTAGAATATTATAAACCAATTATAGACCACTGACGCGGGTTTCCACGAAAAAACTGCCAGGTGTATGGTATTGAGTCGGATTTTCCTCTGTATCCTACCCCATCACTTGACTTAGGTATTATTCAAACGGGCGAACGAAGACAACCCCCCCTTCTGTCTGAGTGCTAGTCTAAACCACTACCTAATTCCAAACCAGCAGAAACCTTATCAGAGAGAGCACTGAGTTGTCACTCACCACTCAGTTTGGTAGTCTGGCGCCTGCTACATCACCTTCATCGAGTTTCACTTTTTTCAAGGGTATCTGCACAGCCATGACCCTCACCCACCACAGTCACTAAGCAAAAAAGCCGATTGGAGAGTCTGCGCCAAATCAAAAAACTTCCGTAAACACGTTGACAATAGGGACGGGTCAAAACAGTCAATCGCATAACCTTGCGCTTGAGGTTATACCAGTCGCGGTTACACCTCCCCGTCCGCCATTCGGCAAAAGGCCTATCGGCCGTTCGCGCCCCGCCTAGTTTAATCTGTGGGCGGGATCTTCCTGTCAAATCGCGATTTGACATGATTTGAAGTTCGTTATTTGACGCCGCGGCGTCAACTGATCAAGAGATTTCTCTCGCCTGTTTTTCGAATGTCTTGAGTTGTATTTTCTTGTGAAGCGTGTCCAACAGCATTTATTCACAAGGTTTTGATCACCAAAACTTATTTTATATAGTTGTGGGGATTGTTGAGCAGTAATTCAATTTATTTTATATTTTTTATAGTATGTTTAGTATTATTAGGTTTTCAAGGAATATTTTATACATCCCTTGCTGTAATTTTTACAGTTTTGATCGGCCCCAAAATTGGACATAATGAGGATCGTTTCTTGATGCATAGATTTCATAAAGTCAAATGACCGTTCATCGGAGTACGAATTTTTAAAAATCTACGATTTTGACAAAATACTTGGTTTACCATCTAGTTGTGCCCGCAAGGTTTTCAGCCCGATCGCCCAAACCCGTGGGGCGCTATGGGGCTAAAATGGGGCTACGGGAGGCGTTTTTAAAGAGTTTCGGCCAAAGAGTCGAGTTTGGTGTCGTGTTTGAACGCTTTTTGGACGTATAATCCATTTTTGGGGGTCCTAGAACGATCTGATTTCACCGTGGGGATCTATGGGGCTTTCATGGGCCTACAAATGGGATTTTTTAAGGCTCCAAGGAGGTAGAATGAAGTGTCTTTTTCGATGTAGGTAATTTTGGACGCGTAGGTAAGCAATTGTTTATTGGGGGTCCCACATCTGTCCAAATGTTTTCTTAATTTTTTCAGAAATAATTTTTGCACACTTTTTCTGTAGGAGACACAGAAAAATACCTTGCCAAGAGGGACGTATCACATAGCTTCCTCGCGTTCAAAGACAACCCGATATACGGCCAAATTGGACTATTAGGTAATCACAAAATTTACGGACTTATGACTGTAACAAGAACGCGTTCCTAACACTGATTCAATCATCATGGGACCTCAAGGAGCTGTACCTGCATAATCCCTGGAAATTTGACCAAAATCGGATCAACATTGTGGAAGTAATGGCTGTAACAAGGAAATGCAGACAGACGGACATCCAGACACGGAACCAAATTTGCTTAGGAAGTTCGCAAACTGAGAGTGAAAATTTTTATTTTGGGAGACAAAAATCTCTTCGACCCCGAAAGTGAAAATAATGCTTCTGCTACTTTCGGTAGACCCGGAAGCAATAGGGCAAAATATCAATAATTGATATTATTATAATTATTATAATATAACTAATTATAATACATTTGCAGAACCGTTGATTGGTTTAACAAACAAATTTGACGACGCTCCGCACTTGAAAGAGGCCCGAATAAAAACCTAGTTTGCAGTGTTTTGTTTGCTGTAAAAATTTTGTTCCCCCAGCGGGTTTTTTGTCCAAAACAAACGGGAAGATACGATCATCTGGTAAAGCACTTAGTTCATTGAAGCGGCGCGAGGTAGCGCTGAGACCCGACAAGGATTGCCTAGGGGCAGACTCTCCTAACCAGTACAGGGAGAACCATGAAACGACATGTCTCAGGTGTTTCCAGATGATGCCAGTGTTGCCAGACGACTCGCCAACAGTGTTTCCACACGGCCTCAATCAATTTCCCTCATGTCCGAGCAAATTTCCCTCTTTTGTCCCCTCCATACTTGAATCATTTCCCTCAACGATTTCCCACTCATAATTATAATTATTACGAGTAATTGGACAATTATTGTCCAATAATTATTATTGGAAAAAATATACGTAGTATTCCTGTGTCTACGTATATTGTTTCCAACGTTTTTATTTTGACATGGATAAGTCTTTTGGCTAGGGCTCATGGAAAAATTTGCGTGACGAAATATTCACCCCAGTATCTAAATGGAAGGGTACCTACCTATTTGCATGGAAATAGATTCCAACCATATTAATGAGGTCGGAATCAGCTGACATATCCATGATCTGATGTTTTTCCCTGGAAAATGGATTCTACGTCCAAACATACTTCGAAAACGACACCTAACTCGATCCCATAGCCAAAAGCCTTTTTTTAAACCCTCCCGTTGCCCCCTTTTTTGCCCCATAGTGCCCCACGGGTTTGGGCGATCGGGCTGAAAACCTTGTGGGCACAACTAGATGGTTAACCGATTATTTTGTCAAAATTTCTGACTTGTTAAAAAGTTCCTACTGCCCGAAACGGCTCGGATGGCGCACGGCGGACGGACATTTCGTTTTTTGAATCTATACCTCTTGAAAAGTATAATGTCAAATTTTGAGGCCGATCAGAATATTTGACCTCTGTCGCGATTACATAGGTGTATTATTCCATGAATGATAAATCAAAATCCATTAAATGTCCGCCCGCCGTCCACGCCATTCTGTGCCGTAGGTTTTGTGAATCTTGAATTTTGAATAAATACCTAGGTACTCGGCTTCCATTCATTCTCAAAGTTTTCACCCCAGTGTAACAATTGTTATACTCTTAAGAGTGTGAATTCGGAATACTTAGGGCAGCAGAACGTATTTATGGAGGTCCCAAACCTATCGCACAACACCGTGGAGATCTTTGAGGACCTAACCGTCCGCCCAAATGTGGCTTTTGAAGGACTATAAAAAAGGGCTATGAATAGGAAGGAATAGGACTAGGAATGATGCGTGGTTTTCGAGGCAATTTTGGACATGTACTTACTCAAGGTTTTCAACTCAGGGGGCTTTATGGGAACAGAAAAGATTTTTTGAAGGATTTAGAGTAGGGGGTCGATTTCGATTCATCATTAATATTTAATGATTAAATTTTATTCGAATCTCAGACCATCGATATACGTTTGTTTACTACATCGATGTCTCAGACACATGTGTCGGATGTATCCGACAACGATGAGATCCGTGGGGATCACTAGTGCTCCTCACGAGGCTTTTGAAGGATCTAAAACTAGATCCTGTCAACTTTGATAGGAAGCATGCAGCGCTGAACCTGAAAAATGCATTTAAAAAATATCGAATTTATCGGTGGACAGCAGTTAAGTCTGGCTTAGGGATGTGCGATACTTATCGATATGGGTAAAGTATCGGGTATTTCCTTTCGATACCGGGTACTTTTGGTATCGAATCCTGCCTTTCGATACTACTACTGGTATCGATTATTTTTCCAGTATCGGAAAAAATACCCAAATGGAAAACAGATGTACCTACTTAAAACTAAAATAACTTTACTTGAATCATTTATTTATAAATTTATAGGTACTTGAATCACAGGGAAGCTCTCTACCAATAAATTATGTATATAGGAACGCTTACACACATAAGTTATGTGACATAACGTCTCGCTTGAGTCTGATGTTGTTACTGTGTGTACTATACCTCCTTGGTGCTTTAAGCTATAACCTACACGAAAAGCGAGGAATCTACTCGCCACGCTCTCCTCTGTCGGCCAACACAGATACCTACTAGAGAATCTCTAGTCGAGTCAAACCTAGAGATGTAAGGTACCTACTTCAAAATGTATTGATAGGTACATATCCAATCGACATTTTTGATAAAAAAGTATCAAAAAGTATTGGATCGATATTTTTCAAAAAGTATCGATACTTTTATGAATCGGTAGGTACTTTTGGATACTTTTAAAAATGCATTGGACTAAACTAAAATATTATAACCATGGTTTAATTTGTTTTCCTTAAACATTATAAGCAGGGAGTTTTTACTGATGATAGCGACGCTAGACTCAGGCGGTGTTCTCAGATTGCTTATTTTCATTTATCACAATCGACCTCATGGATGATTAGGTAAATAATTTTCGACCAAACTTATTACTGATTTTGAGAAAAGGAACATTCTCGGTTGTCACCAAAATATGTGGACAAATTGTGTTTTCTGAGAGGCACAGACGACGAATGGTGGTAGAATTATATTTTATATACAATATTTTCTTTATTATATGAATATAATATCATTCTTCTTCTTCTGACTCTTTGAAGTAACAATAATAATAATAATAATAATAATAATAATCCAGGATTCGATTTTCAAACTGCCCCTATTCAATACAGAAATTTTCTTTTCTCTTAATAAAAGTACCCATATGATCCAATACTTGTAGGTATCGAATGATCGAATACTTGCTTCCGATACTTCGATAGTATTGCATACTTTTTTCGATACTAGTATCGGGTACTGGTATCGGGTATTGTATAGTATCGCACATCCCTAGTCTGGCTAGCCGCTTCTTTTTCATGACCATGGTAATAACTGGGAACCATCAGGTAGGACCTAATCATGGAAACTATTTCATCAAAGAGTTGGTGAAATGGTTAGGTAAGTGGGGAACAATCCGCACCCTTGCTTGAATAGAGTTACAACTCAAAATTTTTAAGTAATTGGTACCTATCGGTGGATTTAAAAAAATGAGCTGAGTGGGACTCTAGTCACTAGAGTCTAGTCTAGAGTAGGGTTGCCAACCGTCCTCCCCCGGGGAGGACAGTCCTCCCTTTTGGTCATCTGTCCTCCCAAAACCCGGGACCTCGGGAGGACGCCCAAATGTCCTCCCTTTTCTGTTTGTGGATTGATGTTTCTTCAACAAGCAATATAATAAGCAACAGAACGAAAAGAAATGAGAAGAGGAAGAAGGAGTGATCACATTTCTTATCAGCGTTGTCTTTTTCTGTCACTTTATAATAGTTTGCCCTCTCTTGTTTGAATACCGGTGATTGTTATCGTCTTCACATGGATCGCGATTACTTTGTGAGATTTTTGCTTAGTTATGGGTGGAGAAGTTGAGGTACAGTTTGTGCTAAAATGGACACGGAAACCGACAGTGATGTTGAGGAAGATCCTGTGTTTGAAGGCTTGGACTTCTAAACGTGCGTGTTCTTTCAACTTTTTGTGGGAGAAGGATTACCTATGGGCATGTGTAGATAAGGTAAATCCCAAAAAAGCGTATTGCTCCTTTTGCAAGAAATCGTTCTTTATAAAATATGGTGGAATAAGCTCTTTGAAACGTCATGCCTCCAAACAAACTCATAAAAGTAATGCTTCTGCCGTCATACAGAATAAATGGGCATGCTTTATGTCCAGACCAACTTTCACTCCTGAAAATGAGAAAATCGCTGCCACTGAGGTGACAAAATTGTATCTCATGGGGTGTGACATAGTGGTAGCTATTTAGCTACGAGAGGGGTTTTTTTTAAGGCTTTTGGCCATGGGATCGAGTTAGGTGTCGTTTTCGAAGTATTTTTGGACGTAGAATCCAGTTTTGGGGGTCCCAGAACGATCCGGTTTCACCGTGGGGATCTATAGGAATTTGAATGGGATTTATTAAGGATCCCAGGAGGTCGCATATTTGCCGAGTAATTTTGGACATATAATCCATTTTTCGAAGGTTTTGATTCGAAGGATTTGTTCGTGTTAGTTGATGGAATTTTTCTGGTTTTATATTTTATTTTATATAAATAAAATTCTCTTTTCATATCTCAAAATTTTGTTTGTGTTTTGAAATTTTTCGTCTACGTTGTTCGTGTTTGAACGTCCCCTCAAAAGAAGGAAAGGACCATTTTGAAAAGTTAAACTTACGATGTAAAATTTATTATCCTGCTGAACCCATCGGTGATATCCAAATTAAGACGTTCGTCATATGATTGAAGTGCATGTACGACAATCAATACCTGGATATTTGAATGCAGGCATGCATTTTTATAAATGCATTTTATAAATTTTATTAAAATAGTTCCTAGCTTAATACCTGAGTGTACTAGGTACATAATATGTAGATTTATAATATATTGACATATTATGTCAATAACTTCCTAGTTTGGTTTAATACCTACAAATCTTTATTTTCAAACATAAACTGTTTTGCCTTATTTGTGTACATAGTGCATCAGTTAATTTTGTATTCGTACGTTAGTAAAATTATTTTCATTTGATAATGAATTTGTAAAACTAATAATATAATATATTATTGCAAATATCAATGTTGGAGTGGATGTCCTCCCTTTTTACACGGTGTCCTCCCCAATTTTTCCAAACGTCCTCCCGAACAGACTTTTGGAGTTGGCAACCCTAGTCTAGAGTCTAGTGGCCACCAGGAAGCATTTAAATCGCTGTAACATCTCGAGTTAAACACTTCTGAGTTATTAATTATGAGAATTATTCTCATAATAATAATAATTATTATTATTATTATTATTAGGTACTATAATTATGAATTTCTTTGCTTATTAACTAGGGTAGGTAGGTAGTTGATAAGTAGCAGTAGGTAGACGGTAGTATTTTTTGCGAGTTTTTTTTATCGTTTAAAAAAAATTTATAGAAATAACTCCTATAGTTTGGAGTACCAAGGTACGTAGTAAGTTGGTAGGAATAGAACTGGATTTGCTCGGTTCATTTTCATTCTTATTTTTTAATTTCAGCCACCCCATTTCTGTGCACTAAAATCACCTTGCAGCCGTCAAATTCATACCGGCATCGGAAGTTGATCTCTCTCGTGTCACCTCCTCTTACTTACTTCTCCAAAGCGTAAAGCTACAGTAGCAGCTACTGAGTAGCTGTTGAGCTTATTCCTCTGTGCCGTCAATCCGCCCTCCAACGGCCCCAACACCTCGTGACAGCCTCAGAGGCTCTTGTCCCTTTCGCAGCCGCCATTTTCATCGACTTGTTCCTATTTCGATGTTCACTTAATCGTGTTTACCCATCGATATTCGTAGTTACTGATAAAATAAAATAATATTATATCAATCATAATAATATTACGATATTATCTTAACCATTATTTTGATTGACATTGTTTTGGTTTTTAATCTTTCATCAGAAATTGGTCTAAAACTACCTGGTTGATTGTACATACTAAATTTAGTAACCTCCTCAACGCGATCACAGCCATTGCCGGTTCAATTAACCGTCTTTTACGTTGGTACTTAGGTACCTATTCCAATTTTATTGCAATCCTTTAACTAACAGATTTGCCGTGTCGAAAGTCAATTTTTCAATTTTACTTGGTAAGTATTCACCTATTCTTAGAAGAATTCATGAAGAACTTCAATTTGTCCTTTTTCACCATCACGATTTGGTAATGCGAGAAAACTATTATAAATTATTAAATTATTAAATTAAAGATGTCTTCTAAATTCCGACCGTCTTTACCCTTACGAGAACCAAAGTTCTTCGGGGGAAAAATTATGAATCCCGATTTAATTCCAGTATCGATAGTATTGAATCGAAACCGGTTATCAACAATCGAACGAAGAGCCTATTCACTCGCGAGCTTGCTGGCCTCCTCGCTGCCTGCTGGCTTCAAGTTTTTCTCAATCATGCTAATGAGTTGCCGAAACTATTTCATTTCTCATATAAAATTCTTCAATATTTGGAACAGCACGTGTATGATACAAAATTTATGCTCTTGATTAAGTGTTAATAACATTAGGTTGATTTCAAATTCTAGCGTAACACCATGCCTAAAGGAAGTAAGAAGAAAGCTGGCAAGTCGATTGGTAAGTGACCCATATTTTTGTTCCCAAGGTGATTTATAATGACTTTTTGAAATGAAATAGGTTGGTTAGGATGTTTTCACGCTTGAAGTTTGTTTTTCGCTGCTAGGAAAATCCCGGGTTACCTTTCCTGTGTGTTGCATTTTATCACGCAAACATGAAAGCCACCAGGAAGTGTTTCAAGGTGGTTTCACCAAAAAAACAATGCTCCCCTCATTTCTGGTTAGCATTTGAAGGATGTTTGCGTTCACGGCTGTACATTGCGTCTGCTCACTTTGTTGAGTTAATGTTATCATTAAGTTGTAGGTAAGTAATATAAAACTGACTGTCCGCTTGAGAACGTTTCCCTACGATTTGTAAGTTGGATCAAAGAGTACACCCACCAAAAATTTAATCCCTGTTCGCTCTTCTACGGACCTTTAAAAATATCCTACTCAACGCCTGACAACCTCAAAAACAGCTGTTGTTATGCAATCGTAGTCTGCTCGGTTTTAGTTGTCAAAGATCTGAAATAGCCTACAGCATTCAAACGCCTACAACGGTGCCTATTTGCTATGTTTGTTGTTTCGAGAGGAAATAAAACTTGCTGACATATCTTAGCTTAACTGCCTCAGGTTACAAAATTGGTGGAACCTTGGAGTCGTTTGTGTCGTCCTTGAAGCTCATCTGACGTGTAACCTATTTATATTGCCTTAGCATTTTGGAGCGTTGGGATCTATTCGCTCCTGAAAAATTGGCACTATCTGGTTTGATTACTCAGTGGTGAACAAAAATGTCATGCATGTTGACCTTGGTGTGTCGGACCTTGTTGGATATTTCTACTGAACCGTTATAATATACCTCGATGACGCATTTTCCAATCGAGACACAGATTGCCACTTAGAGATAACATTCTTCTGAAAAGCGGATATCAATATTGAATTGATTGAGTGACGTGTGCGTTAAACAAGCAGATTTTGTTATTGTCTTCGAAACCATTTGATGCACATTATACCTACTGCAGATGTACCTCGATCATATTTTGATCTTCGTGTATTAGGAAGCTCCTATTGGAAGCTAGTATAGCATACAATGTTTCTCAATATGTCTATATTACAAAAATATTTACTATTCTATTGAGGAAATTCGATAAGAAAGACCCTGGAACCAAAGCCTGTGTGAACTAGTTTTATAATACATAGCGAATTCCCACCATCGTTGTTGCATCCTGGCTTCCGTAGATACACTGAACAATGCATAATATCATGTTCAACTGTGATTTCAGGTAAGGGTCGGATTGAGTTTGGCACCTCCGACGAAGATTCAATAAACGACAATGCGTCAGTTATCAGCCTTGCGTCTGATGGAACGTTTTTGGAAGAAGGTATGTGAGAAAGCCTTCGTAATTTATTATTTTAGAGTTTTCCTATGGAAGGATTTGATTTACGTTAGATGTAAATCCGATCTTACGAGTGAAATATAAAGAGAAAAACAGAACATTGAGCATGGAATTAGGCATGGAAGTGCACGGCCAAAAAACTGCCAGAAAACTGTTAATATTATGATGCACCATTTCTCACGGCATTGCTTCTAGGGAATGAAGAAACGGAAGATACCTTGCAGAACGATGCGTTCGAGGAAAAACTTGTTGAAGCTATTGATGGACTTACACAGAAATCAGCTCAAGGAAGGACACACTGCTTGGAGGCAGTCAGCATGTCATTTACCATGAGATATATTCCAGAATTCGTTATGAACAGGTTAGCGATTCACTATCCTCAATCATCAAACAGCTGAGTTGACCGGGCTGATAGTCGGCTGTTTGTAATGGCATTTTGAAAGTATCAACCTTACTGATCATTACTTCCTCTGTACACTACTTCTACCCAGATTAATTTAATTCTCTTTCGAGCAGGAAATTGACCTTGACTGATGGAATTGAACGCTGCTTGAAGAAGGGCCGAGGATTGGAGCAAGCAGCTGCTGCTCAACTCGCAACTCTACTTTGCGTGCAGTTGGGTGCTGGAGATATGACCGACGAAGTGTGCCGGGACGTCTCTCCACTCCTTACTTTCATCATAAATGATGCATCTATGAGCGTCCAAGCCAGATCGAAGGTATGCGGTTACCCTTAAATCCGCGCATAATCAAAATTTGGCATCAACATCGTAAAATGTCTGATCCGATTTTCTCTCTTAGTGCTGCTGGGCCTTGGGCCTGCTGTCGTTTCTCGCCAACGTTGAGGATATGGGAGAGATAATGTCCACCCTTGAAGGCGTGTTTTCGTCGTCATTTCACAAAGGAGATGGTGCTGTTCCTTCAATATCTCCTGAGCTTGCGTCCCTTCACTATGCTGCTCTCTCCGCGTGGAGCTTACTCCTCACCGTCATGGACATCTCGAGTACTTCCAAAATCCCGTTAGTCATTATCAGTTGCTTTACTTCATGTTCCAATATAATGATATAATATATTACAGACATTATAATATCGTCGTGCGCCTTTTCTGTTTTCAGAAGCATTAGTCAACTAGGCGAACTCTTGGATTCTCCACACCTTGATGTGCGTATGGCTGCAGGTGAATGTATAGCCCTTCTGCTCGAGCTCGGGCGGCAAATAGACTGTGACGACTTGTTCGAGGTAAACTTTTACTTACTTCTTCTGATACCATACAATTTTACCAACCCTGCTTTATATCAATAACAAGCCCCTGTCGGTGGAAACATCGAATGATGAATATAAATGGACATGTCGACAGGTAATGTATTTGTGGCTATAAGCTTCCAAATAGCACTGTTGAGTTATCATACAACTTGGATTACTCCTGCACATAACCTAGTAGAATTTGTTACTTGAATCTGCAGCTGGGCTTAACTCTCTGGTAGGACATCACGCAGGATCCTGTCTTCCCATTGGTTGGTGGTTCGAGTTTTTTTGTTGGCCAACTTGTTGATCACCTGAGTGACATCAATCCAATGAGTTGAGTCCTATTCGCCCTGCAGATTTAAATTTCCAATTTTCCATGAAATTATGATATGATTTCTATACAATGTATAGAAATATGTCATATTGTGTACTTGCAATAGATAAGTTGTCTACGAATCTTTTTGAAAAAATTCCTCTGTGTCCGGCGTGACTGGCGTGGGCACTCGCTCGTTAATTTTTGGGATGAAGTGGGGTACCAAGGATGATTACCTGGGTACCTGGGACCTTTGCAAACTGATGATGAAAGTTCGCTTCCCAGATATTTGAAGCGACCTCAAACCTACCATACTTTGACGCGAACAAGGATGTAAAGAGGGTAAATACCCTGTGGGTAGGGTATTAAAAAACTGAGTATTTACCCAAGCCTCGAATATCTTCCCCAAAATACCCAACCTCCCAAATTTTATTAACGATTTTCGATCTTGGTTTTAATTTAAAGTTTTTGGTTTATTATTCTTGAAATAATACACCTACCTATGTAATCGTGACGGAGGTTGAACATTCTGATTGTCCTCAAAATTTGTCATTATCCGTTTCAAGATGTCTAGATTCCAAAAACGAAATGTCTGTCCGCCTTACGCCGTCCAAGCCGTTTTGGGCATTAGGATTTTTTTTTTTTTTTTTTTTTTTTTTTAATCTGATGTTGACAAAATACTCGCTTGGTAAAGCTACCCAAAATACCATCTAGTTGTGCCCGCAAGGTTTTCAGCGCGGAGGGGTTTTTGCTATGAGTTACGTTTTCGGCTATGAGTTAGGTGTCATTTTCGAAGTATTTTTGGACGTAGAATCCTTTTTTGGAGGTCCCAAAACGATCCTATTTCACCGTGAGAAGCTATGGGGCTACAAATGGGATTTTTGATGGATCCCAGGAGGTCAAAATTTTACAGGTTCAAAATCTTTTTTCGAGGTCCCAAATCTGTTCAAACATCGTACCTACAGACAAAAATGTTGGTTTTTTTAATACTTTCTTAATGACACCGAATTAATTTTTGCGCAATTACTGTATCCCAAAGAATAATTAAATCCTTGTGTAAAATTTGCAGCGTTTTTTCTAATATTGAATTTATTGTCATTTTCTGTCTTCACAACATGCATTTTTGCAATACAAAGTTATTATTGAATGGTTTAGGTAATGATAAGGAATGAATTAAGCGCTCCCAGTTATTGCCATTTTGAACAATATTGCGATTGTTGTGGGTGAAAATCACCGAATTTCTGCTGATTTCCCTATTCTGGGTCGCAGTAAGGATGTGAGGTCGCTTCAAACAGCACCTGTTCGAACTTTCGTCATCAGTTTACAATGTAAACTTTTCCTCCTTGGTAGCCAATTCTTCCCGAAAATGAACGAGCGGATTCCCGAGCTGGACTTCCCCAGTTTTATATTCTACACTAGATTGGTGGAATAGTCTTTCGACGGTTAGTGGTATTTCGGAGTCTTCATTCTAATAATCTCGTGGCACGTCCATTCCTTATTCGTTGAATCTTGAATATGATGAAATAATTTCACATTATTGTGAACTACACCTCAATATCCATTTCATTAATATGTTTGCTATTTATTTGGCAGGTATCTGACGAACTTCTGGAAAAACTTCGTCAATTGGCTACCGATTCCCATAAATACCGAGCCAAGAAAGATAGGAAAACGCAACGTTCGAGTTTTAGAGATATCTTACGATTCGTTGAAGTAAGCAAAACTTGCTATCTGCTTGTCTCTTTTGACCAGCTTTTATGGAATGTCGTTCACGGAAACGCTTACAAAGTCGCTACAGTGAATAATTCTTTTCAGTATGATGAATACCCCAATATACAAGTTAGGTTCGGACAGGAGGCACTTTCCCTGGATTCATGGATGAAGAAAAAACAGTACGACACCTTCTGTCAGGTCTGTATATATTAGTCACTAAATTTTGTATTTTATTGGCGTTTGTTGACAGCAAAAAAAAAGGTGATTTACTATACTATACGTTTACGTTGATTGAATTGAATTTGGATTCCAGGTTCTTGGATCTGGAATGAACTTGCATTTGAGCGAAAATTACCTTCTGCGGGATATTCTGGAGTTGGGAGAGAAAATATGCGTTCAAACGACAACTCTGAAACAGTCCAAACTCGCTAGGGTGAGTAATGTTAAAACTTCCAGTTTAATCTTTGAAATAATTGGTTGCAGTGTTTTCCATGGAGGGCTCCGCATTTCAAAGAAGAAGAACCACGTTTTCGTGCGGTTTATTGAGAGTGGACTGCTTAATAGGTGGAAAAGGACAAATATTGTAGATAAGGTATGGCTTCTTACGTCTTACGGACATCTTTCCGAACATTTTAACATTAGGTACAATTTCGTCAAAATCGGTTCAATATTAAGGGAGGAAACTCAGGAAAAAGAAAAATCCTGCCGTCTTCGTGAATTCGCTCGCTTAATATTGAACTCGTTTTCGATGAAATTGCGCTTAAAATGCTCTGAAAGATGCCCCTACGAAGCTGCACCTCCAACATTTGACCGATTGCTCCTATTACATAGCCCACTCCCAGAAACCGCATGAAAACGTGGTCATTCCTCTTGAATAAACTTCTCACGACGTGAGAGGTTTGAAGGACGTTGGAGGGATCTGCATTTTGATTGGGAAGAAACACGATTTGACGCTGTTTTTTGAGATTAGGACTAATTCGTGGGAAGGATCAAATATTGGTGGTACACCTTCTTGGGGAAATCCAACGGAACGTTTCAAGCCGAACTTCGCCAAAATCGATAAAATTCACGAGTGAGTCCAGGAAAACAGCAGCATTTTTCGTTTTCCTTACGTCGTAAGGTGTGCTAAGGCCATCAGTGGATGATAATGAGATGGGATAGAAGCACATTAAGGCTCACTTTTGAATGACTTGATTCATGGAGGGTTTAGATCAGAGTGCCTCTACTTAAAATGGTGTTTCCAATGTAAAGTTGTATTTTAATCTTACGAAAGTTTGGTAAATGTAATCATTTCCCCAAAAAGTTACTCCTTAAATTTAGAAACTTTATTGAAGAATTAGCGGTTTAAAATCCCTTTGTATGACGGCAAGGATCAAATCAGGTACTACCGCCCAAATACCTTATTAAATGTAATTGCCCAAGTGTAATTTTGGACCTTGTAGTTTACTTACATGGGTAGTAGGTTCGTGCGTGTCTAACAGATGCTCACGGAAGTCAGAACACTCTACTGTCTACTGTTATGTAGTTGCTTGCCGAGAAATCTGGATATCGCCATCTTTCAATATCTTATTTTTCTCAAGAAAAAAAGACAAAATAGAAAAAAAAGACTTGAAAATAGAAAAAAAGACTTGAAAATTTAATGTTCAAGAGGTTTTTGAGGATCCTAACCCGAATATGAGGTCAATAATCGTGAAATTGCCCTCTCGAAGAATGCCATTGTCTGCTAAAAACTAGAGATGGGTATAATAATTGATACCGGATTTTTTTTCTCCTCGAGAAAATCTTCTTTTACTGACTAAAATCAAGAATCGATTTTTTTAAATTGACCGATTTAGGTTTATACACCCATGTGTTCGTGTCAGAGGTCGAAAATTTTGTCATTGTACGTTTCAAGATGTGTAGATTCCAAGTACGAAGTGTCCGTCCGGCCGTTTTGGACAGTAGGACTTTTTTAAATCTGACATTTTGACAAAATACACGGTTCACCATCTAGTTGTGCCCGCAAGATTTTCAGCGAGATCGCCCCAAACCCGTGGGGCCGAAATGGGGCTACGGGAGGCGTTTTTGAAGGGTTTTGGCAATGGGGTTGAGTTTGGTGTCGTTTTCAAAGTATTTTTGGACGTAGAATCCATTTTTTGCGGGTTCCCACAGCCGTCCGATTTCACCGAGGGGAAACAACAAATCGATAGCGTCAGAGCAATACCCCACATCGTCATTTTTGGCGAAAATGAATCACGCTACCCCCCCCCCCCCCCCCTCAAAGCAACGTCAATTTAAAAAACTCGCCAATTTCGCCTGAATTTAAGATATTAACTTTGAAGTGAACCAAAAACGTAACCCACCCACATTAGGACGACCTGCAAGAGCCCGACAAATACATCCCAAGAAATCTCCACCTACCCCAGAAATGACTGCCCAACGACTACATATGGACCGAATAATTCGGCTAATTATTAGCCCCGGGAAATCGCCAAGTACCTACCTACCCCACGGCAACACGCGAGAGAGTGCTAGCGGAGAAACCACATTATGTAATCAAAAATCCCTGAAAATGGTACTGTGTTACCGAAAGCTAGGAATAAGCAGCTACAATTAAAGCACATGAGACTTGACTATAGGTCTGCCACAGAAACTTTGCCTCCGTGTGGCGCCCTCTAGGTGGCGGATCCGCGAACTATCGATCGAGTCAACCTTCCATTGTGAAACCTTGACACGGAAATTGGAGCGGTGAGAAATTTGATGTTCGTGTAGTGGCTGCGCTGTGAACGTGTGCTCTCAAGTTTTTCCTCCCGAGGAGGGAAATCAGGTCACTTTAGAGGGAAGAAATTCCCGAAAAATTATCGTACGCAGGGGAATCTGCTTGATGATAAGCGATGATAAGAGATAACTAGTTCTATTTTCTCCAGAAGAATGCGCCAAAGGGAGGCAAAGTTTCTGTGGCAGACCTATAATTGTCTCGCCAACCTTCTATCCCCGCAACGAACCTAACCTTCTATCCCCGCAACGAACCTGGCCTTCTCTGGGAAGTTTTGAAGTTGGCGCCAAGGCGGAAATATCGATGTTTTGCGGCATTTTTTCAGTTGGTATCCCTGCTCAGGTCCTTCCGAAACTCCTTCTTTTTTTGTAAGGTCAACAGTTGTCTTTTTGATGTCGTAAGTGGTACAAAGTGTTGTTTAGTTGATCAAAACCCTCACTTCTATGTAGGGCTACCTACCAGCCGAACAAACTCATGTAAATGACAGATTACCCAAAATGCTACTAATTAGTGTCTTTCTAGGAGTATTATCTGGGAAAAAAGACAAAAAGACTTGGTAGAGTGAGAGGCCCACAGCTCATAATATTATTTACAAAGAAATCCTCACTTCCACGGGCCTCACTTTTAAGGTGAAATCCTTAGAATTGTCAAAAAGACCAGTCTAAGATGATCTTTTTGGGCAGACTTCTAACCTGATGTAGAAGACAATAGTTGAAAAAAACATTTTTTTCGTGGAAATTTCATTTGTTCCCCCAATGCCAAAGTTGCTACGTCTTGCAAAACTACTCATGAATACGATTGGTGTTTAGAATCTCATTTCTTCGTTGTTTCAGCATTTGTTGAATGCAGCAAACTTCAAAGCAAGGAGCATCTCTCGGGCCAAGAATCGTGACAAACGGTCTGCTGTCATCCCATCGTAATTCCATTGCACCCTCCATACCTACCATGTAACTACGGATAGATCCATTACTAGCTTGCAGGAGAGACATTAAACTAAGTACAGATTCACAATAATCGGTTCATTTTTTCTCTTCACTATATCGTTGCGGTCTTCGTTAATGTGAGGCACAAAAAAAGTTTGCTAAGCGCGGCTGCTAGAAGGTTTAAATTGATGTCACACGCGAAAGACTAATAATTGTTTGGGGTTTTAATTATTTTACCGATACAAGTTTTTATGCTGTCCAGTGACGATTGTTATTACGTTCTTGGCATGTTTTGCCCTTAGAAACATCAAGAATTGAATTTTACATCTAAGCTTTGCAGCATTCACAAGTTCTGCCATCCCATTACGATACGTTGCGTCTTGTTGTATGTTGGACGGTTTTATTTTGTTTTTGACCTAGAAAAAGATTCGTTTACATCGTTAGGCATTGACTACTATTGTACTACCCTTCGTTAATGTACGAGTACACTCGTATTCTTTTGTTGAAGTGTTAATTTTGGTTTGTTTTTTAAATTAATTTTCGTGTATAAAATAAAAGTAACTTAGTGTTCATTTCTTTGCGATATTAGTACTTAACCTCACAGTAACAGTGTGCGCGCTTGCCGGAAGTACTGGGTACGATTTGTGGGGTATTATTTTCAGTTTCAAGTACGTTCTAAATTTCCTTGGTACGAATATTGTATACATTTTAAGAATCATTATCGTCCTATTTTTGTTGGTTTGTGTAACTAAATATATTACGTATTTATTATCAAAAAACCGCAGTTTCATTATTTTGCCTTCAGGCTTCATAGAGTTTGGGGTAAAAGTGCTGAATGTTTAGTGTGTTTGTGTATCTGGTGCTGTACGAATTTTAATAGTGTTATTTGATCGAATTTTCTGAGAGTGCATCTGTTATGGTACACATTTGCATAAATCTACCGGGTGAATTTCAACAAGGCGGCACTTATCAAGGCGTATATCAGGGATGCAATCTGGGTAAATACCCGGTGGGTTGGGTATACTCAGTATTTATTCAAGCCTCGAATCGTCCCATAACTGGCTGATTTCACAAGCTCTTGAAGAAAGCTCAAGAATTCACGAGGAGTCCGGCCCGATGAGGATTCAAATCCTGATTCAGCCACAAGAGACCTTTTACTAACTGATGTCGAAACTGATCAGGAACAACTCGAGAGCACTATATAGACTTGAAAAGAATCGATTCATTTATAAAATAAATTTTATAAATTAGTAATTATATTATAATGTCAAATAGTTTTGGAATACACAATTAAATTGTATGGTTTAGGAAATGAAGTGGAATGATTCATTAAGTGTTCCCAGTGATTGCCGCTTTGAACAGTATAGCGATTTGTTTTTCAAGAAAGTTAGAGAAGATAATAATATTATCAGAATCTGATATTATCTTAAAATATATTATCTTATATTATTATCAGTGGGGATATTGCTGATCTGATTGCCATCAGATTCGTGATCATCAGATCATAATCGTGAAATTGCTTGGCGCCTATGTATTTGAACAGCGCCAAGCAATGATTTCATGATTATGAACTGTCGTTGTGGGGAGGTTGCCATCAGATTCACATGTGGCAGTTGCATGGGACTTGTTTTAGTTAGAGGATGGTCATGAACTCAAAAATGCTTGAGACTTGGGCATGAGCTGGATTTTGGGTCATTCTCAAAGTCTCATTTGAGGTGCAAAGCCAACGTACACAATTTTTCTCTGTAATGGTGAGGGATAGAGACGAGTGGAAAACGGTTGTATAGTGCATTATTCAGGGAACCTCTTGCACCAGGACGAACAGCTTTCGCGTATCGTCCATTAATGGTAAATTTGAGAATAGTCCCAATGTGACTCCTCTGGTTGACCCCCTCCCTAGGTTGGCTCCGTCAAGAGCTCCTCAGTGTGTCAGCGACAGCTCTATCAGTGAATCTGTGTGAAGGAGCTGGGGCTATCAAAGACATTGCCCGTCTCGCCTCCATGGTGAACTAACGAGGAGCTACTCCAGGAACTTGGAACTTGTATGAAAACAGCGCTGATGTATATAATATATGCATCAGCGCTGTTCATATTATGTCATATTATGATGTGTGGTGAGCATGGAATGACTCTCATGCATTTATTGTCAAATTTCGGGTGGTGGAAAAGTTCAACCGAATTGTTGGAGGAAACGTAGAAAATGAAAAAATGCACGTGTTCATCAAGTATCCTTCGAATTCAAAGGATTTTGCGTTGAACGGGTTAAAATTGAGGAGATGCCCCGATTGGCCCGTTGAGTTTCCTTCTTTGTATGTTGTTGATAGTCCAAGTTTTGAATTTTTGCACACCAAGCTTTGTTTCTTCATGCACCCACAACGAACTGCCAAAGGCATCATGCTCCCGTCATGGCTGACTCCAGGTCCAGTACCTACTAGCCAAGAAGGCACAGTAAGTACGAGCATCCTGTCGAGGAAGTGGATGGAGTTGATGGAAGTTAACCCTCAGTACGAACGCGCTGTTTTCATAAAAGTTTCAAGTTCCTGGAGTAGGTAGCTCCTTGTTAGTTCACCATGGGGGCGAGCCGGGCAATGCCCCCAGCGCGCGCCCGCTCCACCATTTACTTCCTGCCCTCTACAGCACTCCCCAGCTCAAGTGTAGTATTGATTATGTACTACTGAGTCTTAGTTAATGTAAATATGGGTGAGTGATCGATTACTTTTAGGTGTTCCAATAGCGCTTTGCGGAATCACCGAAAAAACATTTGATCCTAACATTAAAATTCTGGGGGTCTGGGGGTGTTTCTAGTAAGAAGATGAAAATATTCATTACCATACCTGCGAAGCCACAATCGGCAATACACCCCACAGGCAGCAACGCTTTTTTCTTGTAACAACCCCGTCTTCTCCTTTGGTGTTATCTTTTTTCGTTCAATTTTTCTTTAGTTCCTCTGTAGAGTCCAGGCCTGGGCCAGTGAGAGGGTGGTCCGGGTCCTGGGCATTGCTCCCTCCCCCTCCCCACCACACTTCTAGGCCACCAGCAGTCATGAAAACATTAATCAACCCCATCTACAAGATTCTTCTATGAATTATTCATAGTCATTCTGGGAGAGTTGAAAACTGCACCTATTGCCAATATTCGGATACTAAGACTTTATTGAAACATTTTTTTTCAGAACTAAAATTCCTACATTTACATAATAATAGAATAATAATCCTATGGAGTCATGTACATTTTTTCCACAATTGTTTAAAATGAATCAATGCCAAACAGACAATTTTGCCAAACAACAATTTTAACAGCTAAGATGAATTTTGTATACATTTTACACGATTCCCAACTTACATCTATTTTTAGACTATACATTAATATTTACATATCGATTTTGGATTAAATTGTCGACTTTTGAGGCTACCCTGTCCATGAGATTTGGTATAACTGTTCAATGGAGTTTATTAGTTAATTCTTAACATGCCCCTCGTTTTCATTATTGAACCTTAACACATGCGCGTAAGAAATTTCTAAGTTTGTATTAATTTCAACAAGTATTCAAATCCCTCGAAATTTGATCGAGCGTTTTCTGCAAAAATGATTGGTTGCTGTAAGATTCTTCACCTTTGTTAAATTAAAAGGAATTCCTATTCTTTATAAACTTTTTTTTTTTAAAGCAGGGCTAACTGAAAAATTGTAGATTTGAAGAGTGAAAAGCCTGATATAACTTACATAAGAGTGTAACCTGTACAGACAATCATTTCCTTTCCCTACACTGACACTACTATTTTATTAGGTACTTTTAAATATATAAATGTGTATTTTTTTGTATTTTTTTCAATTATTTAAATGTAAATAGGAGAAAACAAGAGAAGGAACAAGATGTGTGCACCACAAGTGAAAAGAGCCTGGCACCAATAAAAATCGCCTTATTTAGAGCCATTTTTTCGACATTATTACAACATTTCTTGCATGCACCAATGAGGTAGCAGTCTTAAAACTTTTTAATATCACACTCAGCAAACTAGGATAGTTCACCACTCGGTCCTTCCAGCCAAAACTCTTGTTTGGAAACCAAAACATGTCGACAAGCTTCACTTGCTTTAGAAACAGGAGAAAAATTCTACTTACATTAATTTTATAAATATATATTCATATGTTATAGTATTAGAAGGTAACTTTGGGTCTGTATAATGGAACGTTCGGCTGTTTGACTGGGAGGACTAGTGATTTTTCTTGTATTTTTAAGAAAAAATAAATCACATTTTCGAGGTAACAGTTTGAAAAACTTAATTTATGTGGGCAGTGTTAGATATATTCGCGTAAGTCCTGCGCAGCTTCCAATTAGCTAATAATCTGTAAATATTGCAAAAAAGTGAGGTAAGTTGAAGGGTGTTTGGTATGAATGCTATTCATCGCGAACTGCTTGAACCGTAATATGAAAGGCAGCTCCCTCAGGTTTTGATGGTTCGGCAATTGCCGACATTTATCACATCAGGGTTAACTTGGAAGTAACCCTGCGACGCAATACGAAGGTTGTTGAATTATTTCATTTTGAATTTAATGTATCGTCGCGTACTTGGCGATCGACATATTACCTTAGCAGTTGAACGCAAATTAAACTATTATTAATTTGCGGTCAATTGAATTTTATTTTCAGAAGTTGTACAACGCTTCAATGATAACAATATTATTGACTGATTGTGATAATAAAATGTAGTTTTGAATCCCGAGGAAGCGAGAAAAGAAATAAAATCAGGTTAAACTCAAATAAAGAAAAAAAGTCAATAAAAGTTTTATTGACAAAGTATAAAACAAAAATGAATAAATAAACAAATAATAAAGGAACCATTACCATTAATAATTCTTTTGGACAATACATAATCATATAATATGTACATTAAGTAATCAAGATCAGTGTAAGTAAACTGTATTCCGAATCGTATGCAAAAAAATAAGGAGAAACCAATAAATCAGTAAAATCATAATCATAACTGAATCACTTTATGAAATTCACAAGCAGTAATGATCTAAATTGATCTTTAAATATTCATCATTCAAAGAAACGCGTACGAATAACTGAAAGGCAACAAACACGAAATGTGCAACTTATTCATAACATAATTGATCGTTTTTGGGGGATTAAAAAGAACGTTTACGATCACTAATGGTAGATAGTAAATGTGTGGAGTGTATGCATCACTTTTTGACCATTCTAGTGGTCCACTGAAAGTACGGACAGCTACTCTACTCCATTTGCTCAGTGTTTATTATTTAAAAAAATAAAATTTAATGTCCATTATATTATTGCACTTGTAAGAAAAAAAAGCTAGTATTTACTCAATGCTACTCGTACCTCCAGCTAAATAACGAGCACTATTTTGTTATGTACAAAAAAATATCCTACATAAATAACAAACAAAGCAGGAAGAAAAGAAAATGCGAATAAGTTATTTCTTTTTAAATAACAAAAATAAATAAATTAGCACCGAGGGTGTAACGAAAAAAAATAAAAACTATTTTTTACTCATGGTAACATTGCCTATTCACACGTAGGAGATTCGGAACAAAAGGATGGTGAATGAAAAAACAAAAACTCCTTAACATCAGAGACGATGAATTGCACCACAATTAGAATTGATCGAAATAACAACTAAAACTGTCGGAAAATAACAGCCATACCAAACTGATAAATGTTACTAACTGTTGTATCACACATAACATTGGTAATCTTGCGGAATTAGTTTTTTTTTTTTCTAGTGTCCTAATACCTTATATATCTTCTTTATAAGAAAAAAGAGTGAACTAGTAAAAAGAAAATCACGGAAAATAAATATCCATATCAAAAACAATACCTGCGTCCACTGTTCACTCTCTGACTAAACCATCCGTTTCTCATCATGACAAGATGCAATAAGAAATTAAACATTTTACGTTCCACTAAAATTCACAAACATCTCGGTTATTGCACACCACATGTAATAATATACCTGTTACAAAACAAATGAGGGATCCATCTTCCCAAAAACTTGGAGGGGGGACCATATATTACTTTAAAACCATCGTACTCTTAAATTCAGGACATTTTTAGTAGGTACCTATTTTTTTGACACCCGGATATCTTAACTGAACTCAGCAACACAATTTACGGATGCACTGTTTCCCCATTCCCTACCAAATTATTATTTTTTCTTGGCTCTTGATTTTTTGGTTCTATCAAGATAGTGGTAAAATTGTATAATCGTCTCTCAGTAGAAAGAAGGAAGGAAATCCTACATCGTTACAATGAAAAATCCTCCATATCACCCAGTTCATTAATGATAATGTTAATTATTTAACAAGGATGTCTTCCCAACCGTTAGGTACTAATCTAAAACTATATATAATCTATAATGGAAGCCAGTAGAACATTTAAAACTGATAACATATTGATTTGTTTGTGTAGATATTTTTGTCAGAACGAATTCAATAATTTTTCCCCCAATGGTAATATTCTGGTTTGTTTTGAATCTGTACACTTTGAAGTAGCCTCAGAGCTGATTGAAAAAATGAAGCTTAGCTTTGGTGTTTCACATTGATTACTGAGAATTTAGTGGGACGTGAAAGACAGGGGAATGGCGTAGTGGGAAATTTTTGGTGGACCGTAGCAGAAGAAAATCGATGTTTTGTTTAGTCATTCATGTGGGGGTTGTTTCACTTCATATTGTAAAATGATAATGGGGCCTCAATTAAGCGTTTTGTTAAACTCTGCCATTGTGATGCCTCTTTTGATGAAGTTTATGCTTTAATCTAATTGTCAAATGATAGCCTCGTTTACTACTGTTCGAGGGTGTGGCGTTATCGTCAAGACAGTTAATGGAATCGTTCGTAAAAAACCCCCAGTAATCAATGCTCATCACAGATCAATCATGCTTGCAATAAACTTAATCTAATTACCTGTATCTATTGTTGAAGGCTGTATCCATTGAAGGAGATACTTTACCCTGCAAGTGTTCGTACTTTGTTGTAAAAATATTAAACAGCATTCTAGAAAATATGTCTTTAACAAATGTATACATGGTTCTGCAATTTTTTGATTCAAAGTAGGTACGACAATTTCGAGTTATTCTATTTATTATGATTTGTAAATATTGGATACTCCTAACTCATTCAACTAATGTAACCAACTTTTTAATGCTAATCTTTTTTTAATTTTGGCCTAGAAATTTCATACATGTGCATATAAGAAGTGCAAACATTAAATTTTGGTGCGAACCTCTGTACTAAGTTTTTATACAACTAAATTCCTGAATTTAACTGATTTCTAATCACGAAAAAAGAGTCCCTTTATTGATACCTTTTAAATTTTGAAAACACGGGACCTCAAACGAATTTCAAAGTTTACGGGTGGAGGAAACCTGTTTTATAAAAGGCATTACAAAAAAAATTACGTGAACGAAACTAGTCAACAAGGAGGATAACAATGACGTATATCACTTTTCCCCAACGTGTCGTTTGGGGCATTTGGTTCTTACTCTAATTTATAAGTAACCACAATAAATAATTAGATTTGTTCACCTTCCTTTTTTTTACATCTCCGCTTCCCAAGATCACATGAAAAAGTGTTGCTCACATAGCGAAAAAATTTTCGGGGCGTCTCGCGCCTCATCGAGCAGTCCAGGATATCTTCAACTTTGAACGGCAAAAAATGACAGAAATTTGGTTTGAATAGAATCACACCAGACATTGAAATTTGTAGGAAAAATTTTCACTCGTGTAATCAAAGTTTTTCTTCATTTTTTCAATACTGGAAAATACTGCATTGTGTAACTATCTAAAAAAAAGGGCCATCTTCACATAGCTTGACCCTTTTCGCACTATAAACCCTAAAAATTTATTAAATAAAATCTTATTTGGTATAAATATCTGTTTTGCAGGAACTGTGATTGTAGTAAAATTTATTACGATAAGTAACTGAGTCATGTTATCTCATTTTTAAACTGAAGATGTATAAATATACGATAAAATATATTTTTACGACATTGGCATATTTCAGTCAGTCTTCTGTAATTCATCAGTTTTTCATCACACCAGTGAGAATTTACACATATTTTTGTAGCGTTTTCATTGAGAAAAGTCGGAAAAATTAAAGAATTAAAAACAGAATTGGAGAACACCTTCCCAAAAATGCGTAAGGTCGGGAGTCTCTTTGAAATGTTTAAGATCGAACGAAAATTTAAAAATACATCATCCATGGCTATATTGATGCCTCCTGTACGGAACCCCTTCTGTTTTACCGGCCCTTAACCGGCTTAGCAGATGGAATGACCCTCGATGTATGAATCCCTCTACTTTTCATGATTTCCTATCTATAATTTTACACTCTGTGGTGCTTTCCAATCAAAGCTTCACCATTCACCTACTTATTTTCTAAAAATATGCGTTGGGAAATTTGGTGTACTTTTTTTATGTACGAGATCGTTTGCCTCAGAAGGACTGACTGCCGTTTGAGGTTAATTTAGAACGTATAGCCTGCTTGGCAGGCTGTGCCGATAGCGACATTGAGGCTAGGGCCAGACTAGCTTTCAGAGTTATCGCAAAGCTTATTTGGAGGTTTCAAGTTTTATGTACACGTGATTGGTGCTGGAGGTTTTGGTGTAAGGTTTGATTGATAAGAACCGACTGGTCGGTTACAGTTTTTTCTTTGTAGGTTATCTTCAAAATATCTAAAAGTGGGAGAATGTGGTACGCTCGATACGATAAGGTCAATCTTGGCCGTTGTGGGCTTGCCCGACTGGTATTTCTCGCTGGCAACTCGACGACTGTGAGCTGGGAACCCGTGGTGATCCTCTTTGGTCGTTGCCGCTAAGGTCTCGCGATTCGTCCATGATGTCTGTACAATTTTGGTGTCCGCTCGACTCTTCCTTGACAAAGTCCAAGGCCATAGGGCTGTTCCGCATTTCGTCCTTGGCGTAGTCCAACGGCGTGGCCCGGTGTCGTTCGCTTTCGGAGTCGCTCTTCGTGTAGTCGACGACGTCCTGGACAGCCTCGCGGTTCTTTTCAGATTGGGGGAGAAGATGAACCATGCCGACGGGAACGGGGAAAGAAGAGGCGAAATCGGGGTAGAAACTCGACGGTACGGGAGGATACGGTGGGTTAAACCCGGGCGGTATCATCATGTGCTCGGGCTCCGGCATTTTGGGCGGCTTGCTCCCAGTTGTTGGATTGTTGTTGTTCGAGATATTCCCCAGTCCCAAGAGGTCCAGAGGGGAGCCCAGTTCTCCGAAGCACTCCTTTTTGAGCTGCTCCAGCTTGAGCGACTTCCCGTATTTCCCTCGGACGTACATCAACAGACTGTTGTAAGGTATTCCGAATATCCTCGAGGCTTGAGATGTGGTCATTTTCTTGTTCCAAACGTGTTGAAGGGCTTCAGTCAATTCGGCGTTTGTCCACGATCGAGGAGGTCCTCCTCTGGGTGCACTATGTTGCCCTTTGGGACGCCCCACTGTAATGGAAAAGACAAGTTATTTACATTTAGTCCTTTAACTTTCACTTCCACATTGGTCTACTTCGTTTTCACGTGGGAACTTACTTTTCTTTTTGCTGGATATGTGATTTTCGAGTCTTGGTTCGTTCAGATCTCCTAGCAAGGGATTCCGGCAGTTCTCCATGCCGGGGAAAAGCCCTGTAAATCAAAATAACGATCAGTCATAAGAAATTATGGACTGCAATAAGTAAGGTTTTTACTGCCAGAACTAATTCATTTTATGCACTCCGCCTGGCCGCTCGAGTGTTGCCTTAACCATACAACTTTTATGTACATGCGCATGCATGAGATGTGCCAAAAAAAGCTATCTTTTAGGGGTATGGACGTACAATGAATTAGAAACAGCGCCGGTTCCAGTAAAAAATCTCTCTCGACCTAACTACAACCAACCATGCACATCGTTATTTTTCTATAGATCTAACATGGATGACAAACGTAACGCACGTACCAAGTTGAGAATCCAATGAAAACACTGCAACAGAAAAAGTAAATTTATTGCCTGGTTTCAATTGATGCTAAGTACATCGTTGTATGATCGTGTGTAAAGGCCTCGTTTTTGCAATGACGGCGGCAATTTATGGGCACTCAGGGTGACCAAAGAAAAGGTGTTCGATCAAAACTCTCTAAATTTTTCTTCAGTGACTATAAATTAGTTCTGATTACGGCGTTGTTTATCGTGCTGATTCATCTAATGCGACTCCAATTTTCAATGCGGAATGAAGTGCAAGGAACAAGGAAATGCCTATTTGAAGGTATAAGCGAGTCTTGCTTATAAAAGAAGTGGTTTCAGTGCTCAAGCCGTTTTAATGCACCAACACCTGGGCTACCCGAAAGCAACTAGTAGAGCATTTTGGAGCATTATTTTAGCGTTTTTCAGGATCCGAGAGGATGGAGTTAATGCAAGAATCACAATTTCGGTTTAAGTATTACGCCTTTTAGGACAGTGAGAATTTTCATTTTTTCTTTAAATCTTTAAATTTTTTGACAAAATACTCGGTTTTCCATTTACTTATGTTCGCTAGGTTTTTAGCCTGATTGATCTAACCTGTGGTGCTCTATCGGACTAAATTGGGGCCCACACGAGGGGTTTCAGATGAATTTAGGGTGAGGGGTCGCGTGGGGTGTCGTTTTCGAACTATTGTTGGACGTAGGATCCATTTTTAGGGGTTTCTCTTCTGCCTTAACACAGTACGGGTTTGCTTTTTTATTTTAATTTTTACAAACTGAAATTAATGTTTACAAAATTTAAACAAAAGAAGTAACCCCTGAGTAAAATTACAGCGTTTTTATGCAAATATCAATTATTGCATTCATGTTTCACAGTAATTTTAGTTGCTTACGTTATAGTTTTGTTCAAATTCAAAGTTCGGCGGTTTAAGGTTACACCTTCAATAATACGAACACTTTTTACTCATAGTAAGATGAACATGTCTACAGGCAATATGCGATGTGTTCCTGTCGAAGCCAAGTGTTTACACTCCAACACCTAACAACAGGTGAGGTCTACGTGCACCAGAGATCACAAAATACAACATGTCAACTCACTGTGTGGAGGCGTCAGTGAAAGGGCCGAAATCGATGCCAAGTGGGGAAACGAGTTTTCCAGCGAGGAATCCTGTAATTTGATAAAATTCTCTGTTGTTGAAGGGTGTGAATTCAAACGAAGAAGCTTCAAAGTGTCGAGCAGCATGTTTGTAGTATGTTCACAGCACGCGTTAGTACAATTTAGCTACCTTACTTACGTGATGAGGAGTGGGTAGGTTTAGGTGTTCTGTGCTATATTCCATCCTCTGTTCTTGCGGTGTCGTGGTCAATTCAACCGGATGCGATTGGCTCGAGTCTGGTGGATTTGAGTCTTCGCTCTCCATTTTCATCTGAAAATGACGGTGGTAATCGTTATTTCTCGAAAGAAAATTTAACATGAGATAAGAACGATAACATACTTCAACAACTCTTGATATAACTGAAATTCGTTATAAAAATATTATAATGATATAACATTATTAATGAGCTGAGCTGCAAAAACTCATTTCTTGACTGTAGAGCAGTTTTGCCTAAGCTATCATCGGAAGGCACTCCGAAATCCTCACGGCATTAGTTTCAATGAAACTGTTTCATACAATCGAATTTTGTTTTAGCAATCTATTAGTATCCAAGTTCAAAAACGCTGTACGTTTTACAAAGTGTTTATTATTCTTTGTTATAAATTGGGCAAAAGTTAATTCTTATAATAAATTAAAATTTCCGGTTTTTACAGAAATTCCTTAGCCCAAAACGGCTCAGACGGTGGACACACTTTTCACTTTTCAAATATAAAAATCTTAAAACGTATAAGGGCTCATTTTGGGGCCGAAGAAAACTTTAGACCCCGCTCGCTATAACACAGGTTGATTGTCCTATGAAAAAAATAAAAGATAAAAATGAATAAAATGTATTCATTCATATTTAATATTCTGAGAATAAAACAGATGTTCCTAGTTGAATTAAAAAAAAAAAAAAATCATCTCCATTGTGTAAGGCGATAATAATTTAATTGTTATATTATTAAAGAAAGAATAAGAATTACATTCACTCCAGGTGGCGTCGGCGTGGAGTTCTGACGCGAAGAAGGGTTATTGTTGTTGTTACTACTGCTGTTGTTATTGTTGTGATTTTTCTTCAACGATAGATTCTCCGCCATGTCCGATAATCGAGGAGGGGAGTTGGGGGTTTTAGTCAAATCTTGCGGACCGCTCGTGTCGCCCGATCTTCTTCTCGGTCGTGCCTGAAAGGAAACGCCGAAAATCTGGTTGAAAATGGTTTGCTCGTGGTGCTGGGAATCAGGCCCATCATCAGTGGCCAGCATTTCAATAAATTAAAATGACTAAAACGAGCAAAAGCCAAATATAGGAGGAATGATCGTGATGAAAAATTATTTCCGTCGTAAAACGAGGCATGAATCGTGCTATTACGGCAGGGTGAGCACGAAGAACCAAAAACCGAGGAAAACAATGTGGTTATAAAAACATCTTCGATTTATGCACACATTCATTATACGCAGTACGCACGTCAAATGTAAATTTGAGGAGGTAATTTGGTCAGAGTGTTGACTAACCTGGTGCCATCTGTGGCCGAGGATGCTAGAACCTCGATATAGCGAGTTCTGAAGATGGCACGATAATTTTCTTTTTGGATGGCTTTTCCTCGACTTTTGGTTGGCATGCAAAAGAATACATGGTAAGATTTCAATTTTTTACGTTTTTTTTTTGGTCTCCTTAATTAATGTATACCTAACTATACTATACATAATACAGACAAAGACCTGAAATGTTTGGTCAGCGTTTGTAAGAATGCTGTTCCGAGTGATACAAAACTACTCAATGTAGGAAATGGAAGTTTTTCGGGGTAGAATATTCAGATTTTAAGTTCGGTTTTGGTAATACATACTACGTATAGATAAGATCATTACATGGATGTACGTCTCGATCGGAACGAGATCAACAATTGAAAGGCTCAACGACGGTAGGTACCCATAAATGTACAATTTTTTTCAGTTACATTAGGGGAACATTTATTCAGTTGCTCATAATCAGGGAAGGGAAACAAGTGTTTCCCATGATGCATCTTGATGGTGACGACTTTAAATTCTCAAAATTAACCTTTCTGAAAAGTCTAGGGTTATGCCGTTGTTGAGACGACCCATTCAATCATTGCGAAGGAATAAAAAAAGGAATAAATCGAACCTATAATATTTGATTTACATACCACTGTAATATAGTTATTATATCGTAATTCATTCTAGGCCAGGGATTCCCAAACTGTTAATTGCGAGAAACCCCATTTCCCAAAATGATCTAATACCTCAGATCCCCATATCCAAATTACATGAAATACCTAACCTATATTTTTTCTCTCTATTGTTACAAAATACTGACTTATTTAAAAACTTTGCGAGTGGTTAAGTGAGTAAACTTGAAAACATTTTCTCAACAAAATTTAACAACCCAACAACAAGTTGTTGAGTTTTTTAAAAGCACGACAGCGATACTCCCTACTTAACTATTAGTCAACCATACAACAAGTTAGTATACGCAACACAACTTGTACAGTATCTCGAACGTTGTAAAATTTACAACCTTAATAAGAACTTGTGGAGTCGATTTTTATAACTCGTCAGACATAAAATTCAGTTAAGATAGACATGAAATTTTTAAAAAACCAGTTAACTGCCATTTAAGTTCTCAGTTAATTCAGTTTTCAGTTTTTTCCCATTCAGTTTCTTTTTCTTCTTCAGTTTTTCTCTGCTTTTAGTTAATTTTAATTTTTCACTTTTCTGTTTATTTCGGTTATTCAGTTACTCATGTGTATCCGTTTTATCCAGTTATTCAGGTATTTTAGTTAAAACTCAGTTGAAATAGTAATGCAATTTTGAAAGTAAGGGTACACATAAAATTCAGTCGTTTTAAATAAGAACTTGAGGTGGTCGATTTTTAGACCTCGTCAGCCCTCCCACCCCAAATAGTTTTCGTATAATATAATATACGAACATAACATTATTATGTCGACCCCTGGAAAACTACTATCAACCACTTTGGGAATCCCTGCTCTAGGAAATAGTAAAATTACTAGACATGAAAAAAAAAGAAGTTTAATTCCGTGACTAGTTAATGGTTCATTATGGGTGTTCACCTGTTTTCGTCGAGGCATAGGTGACGTACAGTGTCGATCAGGCATTTCGCTAAAGGAAATATTCGGTAAGTGGGGTATCTGGGGGAGCCTCATGTTATGGCCTCCTTGAGGGCCATTGAATTGGTGATGGGGCGGCGTCGTCGGAGAGAAACACCGTTCCCGGGGGTTAGACGAGGATTTTTCCGATGGCAGAACAGGTATTCGTTCCGTGTGAGCGAGCCCCCGAACCTATAAACAAATTTTAGATTTGTCAGTTGTAATTGACAATTAAGAACTGTCAGCACTGTGAGACCCTTAATCAAATTCAATTCTGACACAATTTCCGGCGTTTCTTTTGCACACTCACACTTTCTTGCTGTGAGCCCCTCAGCTTTTATGGAGCAGATATAGCTCGGGAATTCAAATAGAGCGACATTGGAACACTATTCGGTGGTAATAACGGTAATTTTATAAACCCCTTATAACTTTTAAACAACATCACAACTCAAATTGTACGAGTAGTTCGTAGAAACTCTTTTCCCAAGTCATTGAGCAATTCAGGCGGGCTCATGAGTGACAATGGAACGTCAGGCCACCAATGGTTATTATAATCGCTCCAATCTTGCTAGGTAACCCTTATGACATGACCACCATTGGTAGAAATAATCCTTGAAATCATATGTATCCAATAATCCTATCGTCACAAGCACCCCTCTTAAGAAATTCTTCGTAGAGTCGAGTCATAACACTCCTTATAATAACTTCAAGTGCTACTGAAATTCCTCTCAAACCTGAGCATAACTATGGCTGTAAATCATGCCCTACAAAACGTTGAAGATAAAACGTCAATCACTGGTGAAGTTTATTTGTCATTTCATACTAAACGTCTCGAGTTTCTATGTTAACATGGCTGCCTTCAACGGTAATAATAACCAGTGATCCGCAACAAGTTAGAACATTAGAATGAGACTGAGTTTTCTGAAATTACGATCAGTTCTCCACATTACTGTAGCCGTAAAGTTTATGTAGGTGCGTACGTATCTGATTCTATTAGCAGGGAAATTTATTAAGTTAACTTTTCATCGTGAAAATTGGCATAATTTCATAAAACAACTTAGAGAAGTGCTAAAAAATGAAACGGCTACGAATAAAATGGAAAAACAAAATAGGAAAAATGTAATTTCGGGTAATTTTAAAGATAATAACGGGTATCGTTACCTGCAAGGATTCTGCAGCTTTGATTAACGAGCTTAGCTGCTCCTGCCCCACACTGATTTCTCCCCTGTACATGAAATCCACGATGGCTTGCACCTCCCATCCTCGAAGGTCTTTCAGCACGATCACTGGGTGTTTGCAAGGCGTTTCCGAAAATATCCTTTGAAAGTATGGGCTGAAATGAAGAAGAAATCGGTACAGATAATATTAGGCATATTATGCCACTTCGTTATCATTTTGCTGCTACTACTACAATGACAACTGTTGTTACAATAATTGTAACAATTATTGTTACAATGAGCTCCTGTAAAGGTCATTTACGAAAACTGGCAACAACGCAGACAACTAGTCTTTTATAAGGGCTTTTATTTAGGAAGAAATACGTAGGTACCTACATCTTTGCAGGTTGCCCCCCCCCCTCCACCTTGTTTATATTTTTATTGTTTTAACTAGGTATTCAACACAATGATTTGAAATTTCCAACGAATTTTCTTTACATCTGTATGTACCAAGATGTCGTCTGCGCAAGAAATATGAATGATAGACGTGAAAAATCGGTTGTACAAAACAGCCGCTGTTGTTTCTCTGAAACCACTCCCTAGACCGAGATGATAATTAATATCAAACTCAAAACTTTTGAAACAACCTGTAAGTACCCTTAGGTATTAAATTTTATAAAGGTTACCTTGTAAGGAAACAGAAAATAATGCTGCCGATGGATAAGTATCGATAATTTTTCAACATCCCTAATCAGCCCTTGTCTTCGTACTGCACAGTTCGCAGTTTCTCTTCTTTCTTTCGTTATCTTCCTCAATCCTTCCAAACCGTGAGTTAATCCTTCCAAACCGTGATGACTTGAACTTCGCACCATCACTTATATAAGTGGATCCCGAAATCCCAAGGCTTGGGACCCAAGCCGCAAATTTCCCGATTTTTTTCTTTCCTGTATACAACAGGTGGAGGTGATGCAACGCTCCAAGTTTAAAATTGCTCGGCATCAGAGGAATACGACCGCAAGTAAGCTCCATGAAAAACAGTATGACATTTTCGATATTATAGTCTTTTGCACTTATTTTCGGTGGTAAATTGTGACGAGCATTGGTAAGACGCGGAAGGCGATGAACCGGCCTACGCCTACTGGCCGCTTCAGGTCTGTAGGAAATATAATACATTACCTATTTCCTACTATATTAATAATATTAATACTTACCTACTAATACTAAAATATAGTAGGATTATATAATAATATAGTATTACTTACTTATTATGTAAGTGATACCTACTTGCATAATATGCAAAATTTGCAATAATATATTTCATACAGATCTGAAGCGCGCAGGTAGGCGTTGGCCCGGTAGTTCGCTCTGTATGAAATCTGAACGTATAAAAAGGGGGTTTTGTGGAAAAAATCGGTTCTTCTCAAATAAAATATAAAGTGGGGAAAAATTGGTCTGCGACCCTTAATATGGTGTCCTGCGTCGCGTTGTGCTGCGGTCGTTTTCAGAGTGGGACCGCTACAAGTTCAAACCAATGAAAAATAATTTTTTTGCAAAACGTTTTCGAAACGTACCTAGGTACCTGTGCCCAGTTGCATTCTGTTTAGGGAGATAATGCCCGAAAAACGATTTTTTCGAGGTCGAACCCCCAACAATTTTGCGCGCTCTTCTATGCGTGATGTGAGATGCTTCCACTTTCAGTTCAAAATCTCAAAGAACGTCGATTTTTTGCTGTTACAGCAGCTCTACGCGTACCTATATGGGTGCTGAATCGAGTATGAAATTCTTTAAACGATTTCTCAATTTTTCGTTGGCCAAGCTAACGATATGCATTAGAAACCAAACTTTAATATCTCAAAGGACCTAGATACTGCTCATTTGAACGAACGGGTCATTCAAACTCCGTTTAGCAACGTGATAAATTTTAAATCAAAGTTTGTGGCCTATTCTAGTCAGAAGTATTCAATAAATCCTCACAATCGATAAACGAAAAAATCAAAGCGTGACAGTCGATTGTAAAACTATTCCAGGCCCTAACTGAAACTGTCCTTTCAACGATTTAAAGTTTAAATTCCCAACCTGGGGGGCGTGAAGGGTCTCCAGGGGAGGCGCGATCGGGGCCCATAAACTGACAACAATTGAAGCCTTTTGGGACCAAAGGGCCAAAATAAATTTTAATCTATGAATGAATTTTAATGAATACTTATAAATAGTAATAAGTTAATTTAATTAATTTTTAAAGTTTTTTGGGAAAGATCCGTTTGTGGAAACAACGCCTGCAAGGCTCCACGCCCAATTTCTCGTCATTCCGTCGTCTGAATGAACTTTTGGATGGTAAACCACCCAACAAATTATTCCTGGAATGCAAAGAAACCATAATAATATAATATTAATGATATTATGGTTTCTTTGCATGAAGTTCATCTTGCAGCCCATCGAGATGTTCACATATTATGGTTTCTTTGCATGAAGTTCATCGTGCAGCCCATCGAGATGTTCACATAATAAATAAAATAAAAATAAAATAAATAACATTTTTTTAAGCTTAATGTGACATTTAATGTCACATTAAGCTTAAAAAAAAAAATTGAATGAGCCATGAAATTCAATATTTTAATAATTAAAATACCTAATTATTAGGTATCTACCTACCTACTGTTAATAAAACGTTCCGTTTGAATTTGAATTTACTCATTAAATTATAACATAATTATACTTATACTTAGCATTTTTTAGGAGGGGGAGAGTACCTATACATACTTACATAGAACAAGGGGGAGGGGGGGCGAGCATACTTACAACTTACAAAAGGGGGAGGGGGGGCGCAATGGTGTTCACACCAACCTAGGGGGGACGAGCTAAAAAAAGGTTGGGAACCCCTTTAAATTTTAAACCCTTGGTAAAATTTACCCTGATTGTTGATCTGAGGTTTTCAACAACAATAAGAACGCTTGTAATTTGTAAACTGTTTGTAAACCACGATTCATGTTGTTGCAAGAGCGATCCACATCAAAACCTTGTGCCATAAAATGGGTCTCACCTGCAAGCCGAAAGGACGACCTTGTGAGCTTTAAAGCTGGACTCTTCACAGACGAGGGTCACGTCGACGAGGGTCTCGTTCTGGAGCAGTGAGTCGAAAGCCGTGAGGAGGTGGCTCTGGTGGTTGTTCCAGCGGAGGCTGTAGTGCGGGGAACTCATTTCCGTGTTCTGCAAAACGACCGAAATGGAGGGGAAGGTGTCTTGTCAGTGGCAGAGATGATTTCGGCTTGCCGACAGGAAATTCAAGACAGGCCTGTCTGAGAAGCCTGGTAATTATTTAACTTGGACAAAAATACTGTGTGGTTGTAATTCGCGACTGCTCATTAGATAACCTCAACAGGCCATGTAGGAAAAATTATGGCCGGGGGTGCTAAAGCGTCGTGCTATTAAAAAAAGCCTGTTGCCGCAAAGGTATTCAAACAACTGATTATGCACAGACACGTACACTAGCCGGTGAGGTTTTCTCCCTTTCCAATCATAATAATGAGGACACATGACGTTTTCTACACTTGGTTGATTTCTAGTCATATTATTATCTCCCTTCGTCTCATCATTGTCATGTACTGATTTCTTATCGCAGCTAACAAATGAGACGCTGTTTTAAATGTTCTCTCATTTTATCGCCCGCTAATGTAAATCAATTTTTTCTTTTCTCCATCACCGTTAATGCATAAACAGTCATAAAACATCGCCGAGGTTGATATTTTTTATTTTTTCAATGCACTGGAAAGATTCCGACGGTATTGCAAAGGCATCTAAACTGGCACATGCTCACTTCTTCTGTTAAAAGCGAGATGTTTATTAAGTATACTTTTCTAGCTGGTAAAAATAAGTGTTACGTGCCCTCAATTAAAAGCGATCGACTCGAAAATGTATTATGCTTGTTGGCGCGTATTTTATACGCAGTAGGAACAGTCTTCGCCGTGTGAATGTGTGGATCTCAAGTTGAAGGTGTCATTTCCACACTCCTCACGACATCCATCATTCATGAACTTCCAAATTTCCAAGTTTGCCAACCACGCTTTCCGTTTAGTTCCCCACCGTAGACGCCTTCATCCCTCATTATTTAATAGACGGTTGTACTCGGTGGATAGCTGCGCTTCCCCTCTCGAAAACCCTAATTCCTCAATAGGAGTTTTGAATAAGTAAAGGGTTTCGAGCAAAGTGATAATGACCCTATGTGCTGTGTTGGGGGGTTGCCCAAGGAAGGTTGTAATGCAAAGTGAGGGGGGTGGACAAGAAAACAGCCCACCAAGACGGTCAAACTGATGAAGAGGTATTTAAAGTCCTCGCCCACCCCTCAGGCCTTTACCATTCCCCTTCTTCATTCCGAGTCTCAGACTGTATCGATCTTAGCTCCTAATGAATCGACCTTAAGGGCCTACGGGTTATGGCCAGAAGAGGACGACCAGCTCACACAATCATATTACCCTTTGCCGAAACAGTTTGCCTCGACCACTTCCGACCGTATAAATCTTGTTCTTGATTTAGGCCGAATGTTTCCTTTGGGTTTGTACGAAAAATCGCCTAACCGACTAAACCCCGTTGACCCGCAGGGTAATGACCTGACCTGGTCGTCGTTCGATGTGAGGAACCTGAAAAACGCTACGGGAAAAGGCGTCAAATTCTCAGGACGCGAGGTAATGTGAGATGCCACATCGCAAAAACGGCTGACTTGTCCAACGCAGGTCACGATCCCACAGCGAGAACCGAAACAACTCGAAAACAATGGAGTTCATATGGGGTAGTAAACTGTTGTACACATTCAACGTTTGTGTGTCCACAGCTTTCCCAAGTCACTTTTACTAGTTACAATTGTTGAATTGTTATTGCAAGCATTGACTTTTTTGTAATTAGAGACGATAAATATTATTATTTGGTGAGCTTTAAGAGCTGCAATGTTTCATTTCATCAGGAGGTTTTTTTGGTTGCAGAGTCTTCTTTGACTCTTTGAAGTCCTTTTTCAACATTAGTGAAGTTGCGGTGGTTAGCTGAGTGTTTCTGGGACAGGAAACCAATTTTTCCTCCTCTTTCACTTTACCCGTCGTAATATAAAACCCCCTTGTCGCAAAGGTGGGTAATCTGTCTCACGGCGGTTTTTTTCTTCTTTCCCCTTCCAAATCTGTTTTCCTAGTCGAAGATATCCGGGGGAATCGCGAGGTCTTGATTTACTCATCCTTATTATTTACCCTCCAAGAAGTTTCGCCTGATCTCTCCGATCCCTTATCCTTGAAATCCCCCTCTTTTTCCCTTTCGCATATCTCTTATTCGATTAGATTTTTTTTTTCCTCCGGGGCATGTAAGAACCTGGATCGTCCCCCGCACGCTCGTTTCTACCTTGTTTCCTGCTTCATCTTTCCACCTCACTTTACTTTACTTCCCGCGTTACATCATCATATTCTTTAAGTGACGGGTCCTTCTGCTAACTTAACGTTTTCCGCCCTTATTCGTTAGGTTCCCCCTTCACACAAACTCGCATCCGTCATAATTCTACTAATAAATTATTTATGAACGCCTGGTATGTCTACTGGGTCGAACTTTCGTGTGTCAGGCTGTGCATGTGTCACACAATCTCACACAAATCAGTAAATGCACTTCAGCCACATTATTTTTGGTTTCGAATTATTCGCGACAGGGGTTGACAATTTCGGCCTCAAAAGGTGCCATTACTTATACGATTCACGATTTGTAGACTCCTAAATTGAAATGGCCATCTGCCGTCCAGGTCGTTTTGGGTAGTAGGATTTTTTTGTAAACTGAAATTTTGACAAAATACTCTCCATCTGGTTTTGCCGGCAAGGTTTTCAGCCCGATCGCCCTAACCCGTTGGGCTAAAAAGGGGCTACGGGAGGGGTTTTTGAAGGTCTCAGCTATGGGGTTGAGTTAGTTGTCGTTTTAGGTATTTTTCGGTGTAGAATCCATTTTTAGGGGTCCCGGAACATCAAAATTCACCGTGAGGATTTACAGTGCTTTAATGGTGCTTTTGAAGGATGCCAAGAAGCCGAACCAGGTGTCGTTTCACGAGTAGTTTTGGACGACATACGTACAGTTTAAACACTGTCTAGAAAGTTTTGCTAAATAATTATTATTTTAATTTAAATTTTTTTTTTATTGACCGAATTAATTTTTGCACAATTTATATCAAATGGTTGTGGGAAGGCAGCTGCGAGGCTATGCTAGTGCTTCAGTAGGAGCACGCGCTTGTGGGACACGCGGTTATGGGAGCACACCTTTTAAAAGTCTTCTCGCTAGCTGAAATTTCGGTAATTTTCAGTAGGTAACGAGTGCTCTGGAACAAACGAGTTTCTGGTTGGGTCTACGAGTGTGAGTCAGCCCAGAGAGTTTTCTCCTTTTCTCGAAAGCCTCCAATAGCTTCTTTCTTCTCGGCTATTAAAAGAACCACACGCTGTTGGCCGCAATTATCCACCCCTGTCAGCAGGACCTCCCGGGCCGGTAAAACCCTAACGCACGACTGTTGAAACTCCAGTCGGAACTCCGAGCGTCTAACCTTCTTTTGTCTTTCGCCAAAGTACTCGATGACGTGAGTTGGTGGAAAATCTGCTCAATGCTCGTCTATAAATCGACGTGTTAACAACCCGGTTTTCGAGTGCCTAACAATAGCTCTGAAAGAGCGAGGGGGGGGGGGGGATGTTGTATAAGTACCGTGAAACATCTTTACGATATCAACTGTAACAGGTTTCCTAGGTGGTGTTGTAGTTTCTTTGGAAAAGCCCGAGGAAGGACTATAGAAGTCTGTGGCGAATGGGCTCCACAGTGCACTGAGAGAAAAAAAGGGCCTATTCTAGGTTATTTTTCGATTTTTTTCTAGGTTAAATGCTGCCAACCTAGATTTTTGTTGGTTTTCATTCTAGGGTGGAACAATTTAGTCTAGGTTGAATATAATTTAACCTAGATTGAAAATACTGGTCTTCACCAGTATTTTACCTTCCTAAAAATGCAAACAACCAAGATTTAAAATGCGCCACCCCCACACTTTAATTCTAGGTTAAGTTCACGGTGTCTGCCGCCGCCTCCATCCATTTACAGTCTAGGTTAAAAACATTAATGTCTTGGTTGTCTCACCCTGGTATTCAATGTTTTTCACTTTCATAGACGTTCTCACCCCACCTCAAACAATTTACAGCCATGTCGCATTAACCTAGAACCTTTTTTCTCTAGGTTGTGCCCCTTTATTTACGAGGTTGTTTCAATTACTATCCCTGTTATTCCAGTTAAATTTCTAGGTAGCTTCCTATTCTTTTCAGGTTGGTCCTAATAAATTACTAGGTGGTCCACTTTTCTTTCTAGGTTTGCTCCACTTCCATTGCAGGTTGTTTCTATCAACTTCAACTATCTTTCTGGGTTGTCTCTGTTTCCAACTCAGGACAAAAATTTGAATGTGACGTCTATGACTGCACATAGTGACAGAAATTAGATGATTAGAATTTGACAAAGATTTGGCCTCAACCCCACCGGCTAAATAGCAGGGGTGCCAAGACAACGAGAAGTAACGCCCACCGCCTACAGTGGCGCTCTCTGCGGCCGCTTAGCGTACTGTAGAAACAACCTGGAATTTATTGAATGAATTACAATATCTGTTGTTTAAACCTAAAACTATTTGTGGTACTACGGTACCTAGTTTTAACGGAGACTGAAAGTCTAACTTTTTCTTCTGGGTTGTTACCTAAAGTAACAATCTCGCCTTTTAAATCTCAAGGTTGTTTTCAGTTGTACAACTGAGACTTTAATGGAGGGGAATTATATGGAAGGTCAAATCATTCAATTCTAGGTTATCCCACTTAAAAGTCAAAGGTAGGTAATATATTTTCTAGGTCTTCACAATGTCAACCTAGACCAAATGTGAAGTTCACATTTGGTCTAGGTTGACACTTTTTTATTCCAGGTTGTGGTCAGAGGGCGGGTAATAATGGGTTAGGTTGTTTCTATATGGGTCTAGGTTGTATTAATATTTTTCGATGTTACTTTAACCTGGACCTATTTTTTTCTAGGTTGAATCAATTGATTCTAGGTGGTTTCAATTTCTTTTCGAGGTTATTTCGGATTTAACCTAGCCACTAAAAAAATCTTTTCTCTCAGTGTGCTGTGCATCGGCGAAACCAGGAATAACCAATGTTATACTTGATCTTCGGCATTCAGTCTCCTTTTTTTGTTTGGTTCTCTTCTCCATGGTGTTTTAGGTACTTTCTGGGGTCGAAAGCCCAATTAGCTTGGCATTTCTTCTAGGTATTTGATAAGAAAAACTGCCATCCCAACACAAAAACTTCCCTTCAAGTCCCAACGCAGCCACAGAATAACCCAAACATTGTGAAAATGGCATATTCGAGCATCACTAGGTTATCCATCATAGACACCGTGACGGGATCTGTGGTGGAGGGACTTGAGAACATGGTAAATAGTGGCCAATTCGTCAAGAGTTCGTCAACCCCTTAACTGAAATCCCATGGACAAACTATGTGGATAGCTGGATAGTAGAAACATTAGGACGACGTGCTACCCATTTGTTAATAGTTTTTTATATATGGAGTACTAGCACATGGGGTGGTGCGTATCAGCTACTTTCAGCTCGTTGACTGTGGCAATCAACTAAGTTTTTCGAATAGCATTGAAATTGTACAGGCGCTCGTTTTCTGCGAACCTATATAGCACACTAAGTCTTGAAATATTAACACCGAGAATGACTTATATATATAGACTGGCAGTGCATGTGTACAAGATTAAAGATGATTTCCAGAAGTGACATAAAAGTAGGTCACGAGATCGACAATAACTAGCATGTTGGCAATAGAACGCTCTAAGATTGAAGAGTGGTTTCTTAACTGTCTTGGTTGGCACCCGCTGTATTTGAACATCTCCCGTATTTCATTAAATCCGCTGCATCTACGTTTAAAAAGAAAGTGTTGGCTTACCTTAAGGACCAATAAAACACAAAATTTGTCATTATGCACATTTAATGTCATTATGCAAAAATTTAAGTTTTAAGGTGTTAAGGGGATTAGATCAGGGGCAAAATTAGTCTTAGTTACTGTATGTTGAGTTAGACTGTAATTTAGTTTTAAGATTACTTAAAGCGACTTTACAATTAAAAATAATTAATTATTTATTATAGGTATATATATTATCCTCATATACCTGCATTCTACAACGAGATGTGACAGAGAAGGGCCTGGACGGATCGAACCTTTAGGCCTGTATCTGAAGGACTGGAGTAGAGAAATATCCATTGTATGAATATGAAAGTTTAGTTCGTGCATACAATTGATGAGAATAAATTAAATAATAAATAATAATACAAATATTTAATATTGATTTCGTTTGCTGTGGCATCCACCGATGCTAGAATTTGGCATAAACTGACTTTTATCACAATTTGATTTTTTTTAAAGCTGCCGAAACGCGGCATGTGTACGCCGGTAAATAGCTGATGATTCGATCAAGAAACGTCCATCCCCCGGCGCTAGTGTTGCATTCCTAGCTTTTGTACATAGTTTAAACCCCATCTTAACTAAAGTAGTGAAGCTTAGGTCTAGGCAGTTGTAGCCTAGGTTAACTAGTCTTACTACAGTAGGTACCTACTTAACCTAGGTTAGAGGAGCGGGTGCAAATATGAGACAGCCTGTTCCTTGCCTCTCGGCTATTCCTCCAGTTCCTTCGCTCAATTCCCTCCTTCGTTCTAACCTAAGTTTAGTAGGTCGAGGAGAAAGGGGAAGTTCTCATGCGAGAATTACAAAATCATCTTCGGACATAAGTAGCTATGATAGTCTATAATAGTACTAATAGGGCCAATGATACCATCAGCTGATCTTGACATAGAAACAAAATACCGTTATTTTCCTAACAAGAACTATTCAACCGACATCCTCGAGGTGGACAGATACCATCAGAAGAAACTCACTGGGGTAATCGACGGAACCGCACTCCATTTCAAGAGAGATACCTTTTCGCACATTACCTACGTGATCGGGGAATGTCCATTTCGTTGTATCATCTTTCGCTAGGTTACATTTTGAGGGTTTATTACCAACATTGATAACGTTCTGTTCAAAGTTCTCACTGCGCAGTTGATTTCCAATCCGAAAATAGCGCCCAAGATATTTCCATATGACCGACATCATTTAAAAACTCCTGCTTCATTCGATGAAAATGTTTACGACGGTCATAAAATGTTCGGCATGGCAGGCCAATTCCCAATAACGTTGAACACGGATGGTTAAGATTTTTTCATCATGTCATAGTTAGGGACGGCAATTTCTAAAATTGTAATCGTAAATTATATTGTAGCTAATGTGTCGACTAGATCGATATCTCGCCTGAAATACATTCGATATTTCGGCATATTATTTTATACAATGTCATATTGGGTTTCTTAATTATATTTCGAAATTCAATTACTAGATAATATTATTACCTTAGTTATTGAAAAAAAAAAAAAAAAAAAAAAATCATATTAGGTAAGTATGTCATATTGGGTTTCTTAATGTCTAGTAATTGTAAAAATAAAAATGAATAAATAGCCAAGAGTTAAAGTACGACATACATTGTATAAATTGTATACATTGTATAAACAGGAGAATCCTTGGTCAATACAAATTCATTATAAAACAAGCCATCAATTGAATTGAATAGATGAGCGCAACCTTTTTGTTATTACGATATATTTAATGAGCGAGAGAAACTAAGAAACAGTAGGTATCTAGCGACCAAACTATGCCACACAACACATCATCCACGTGATGCTCATTACGTAAACAACTGCACCCTAACGACCGATGCGTATCTTATAAGAAAACCTTATGCCGATCAGAGGTAACGAACGGCTCAGGCTGCAAAAATCGTTTTGGAGTCGTTGGAATCAGCCTGAAAAGCTCATTCCATAGACCCTTGTAGCAACAAAATCGGACAAAAACTTTCGTCCCGCTTTTGAGGCCTCCTTAGTTACACATCAGAGATAAACAACTTTCGTCGTGAAGGACCTCCCGAAAACCGATGAAGGGGATGAGGGAGGAAAAATCAAGGTAGCCTATAACCACCCCCCGAACTCGCTGATGACAATGAGACCACCCTCATGAAAATCTGTTGAGCCGCTCGGGCGTGATGCTCTGTACACAAACAAAAAAACAAAAAAACAAAAAAAAACATGTCGAAGAGGTGAGCGCACCTTTCCATTTTTTGGAAAAAGGTTGCGCTAAAAATGTTACTTGGACAAATTATAATTTGAGTGGATAAGTACAAAATGTGTACTCATTTAATGATGTTTTTAAAGGAGGCATCTTGTGCATAGGCTATTTGCCAGTTAATCTGAAAGGTTGGGAAATTGTGGAAAAATGTTTTGGTCCTTTTTCATCTTGTATGCATTCAATTGTCACACTTTGGTGGATACCGGTAAAAGTGTTCGGATTTGGGAGAGTTACACTTTTCTACCGTAATTTAAAAAACAATTAAATTTTTATATCGATCGATATTATGAGAACTGGCCCCAGGGTGCAGTTTCGATTAGTGCCTAGGTGTGGTCGAATTCCTAAGTATTGTTTGGGCGGAGATTCGGAGGCGCTAGGTCCTAAGGTCCAAAATCTCGCCGCCACTTGTGTTTGAAGATTGGGAAAGGATCCGGATAGTTTTCCCTGAGTCCTCGCTCGAATGGTCGAGGGCACCCCGGTGGCCACCGGCGGTGGGTCCGTTGCGCAAGCACTTGGATTTGAGACAGTGTAAGCGAGTCGAGTGGTTTCACTGGAGACGTCCACATTCGCCACATCTTCAGCCATTGTCTTGATGCCACCTTTGATTCCCTCTCATAATATAGAAATAATGAAACATGATATTATTATGTCCTGCAAAGTGAAATCACAAGTGTGTCCAGAAATTCGTCCAAAGGGATCTGACGATGGGTGATCAGGTCCTCCGCTCCAGATCCGGCTTTTCGCCTTCCAGACCACCTGGTCATAATAAAGATAACGGCTTGATGAGTAGTGAATACTGGCGTGAGTAGGGCACGAGTGAGGCCTACCAAAAATGTCAGTGATGACGGTCAGGGAAGGAGCGGTCTTTCAATTTGTGCGCTTCCATGCGCCCGGGCTAAGAAGCCCTTTCGTCTTTTGATGTTCGTCGTGGAGTCTCTATTCCCTACAGGTCGTATCCCTATCGTATTTATGTCGGATTTTATCGACATATTGAAAATATTGATTCATCATTGCCGTAGACGTAGTCACACTTCTTACCAGAAGCACAACCAATTTAGGTCGTACTTTTGGGGTTGTGGTGCTTAAACCAAATATCTTTGTTCCTCGTCAATTCCTGCCTCACAACGAAGAAGCTTCATGCCCGGTGCTTACTTGCTGGAGTATTTTCGGTGGTGAAGATTCCCTTTCAATTCTTGTTTTTCCGTCTAGTTTGACGGGCTGTCAGGAAAGGGAGGAATGAGCCTTGTTTGGCGGATAAGAGCGGCGGAAGGTCTCTATAAAAAGTTTTCCACCGTAAGAACAGATAAAAGGCGAACACATGATCTGTTACGGCGGCGGGTATGAACTTTTCCACGGAAGTAGGTGTGACATGAACAGTGTGAAAACCCGAGTGAGGACGAGGTAAGTGTACCCGGCTTTGATCCTGAACCGACGATTCGTCAGGCTCCGTGTGTGATCTCGAAATCCCCCAGTTACTCCTGCGGCGCCTTTTTGCCCCTTCACATCTTGACCGCCTTTTTAACTGGTTCCCCGAGGCGAAAAACCCTTCGGGAAAACTATGCTTCTCACATCCCTGAGAGGATTTCTGTTTTCTCACTTGTCTGGAGCGGCTGATGGGACGTAAAAGGAGACAAGTTTCTGCCGTCCCGTTGTCCCATCACTCCCTAATTCCCCTCTACTACTCTCCGTCCTCCTTCCTAATTTTCTCAGGTCTTTTTTTTTACTTCAGTACTACTTTTCTCCAGTGCGGTGACAAGGGTTCCTTACTGCTCTGTTTCACAGCCATAAAAGATTCGATTTTTGCGTTGCGCCTTTACATACTGTTGCGAGACAACATGTCATGTGAAAATTATTTCTTCTTGACATCGAAAAAGGAATAGACTCGCTGCTGCAGTCACGAATGTCGTCAGTCTCTCGAGGAGGATAGGAACTCGCTTTGACGATTACGCTCAAATAAATATTTTGGAACTAGACTATCATAACTCAAAAGAGGCAATTTTTCAGTAAAGCCATTTAAAGTTTTGCACGAGTATTGAACTAATGTTCAGTTCGAGTAATTGAACTAAAGCTACAGTAGCTTCCTGAGACAAGATTGAAAGACTGTTTCTTTGTCATATTAGGACCCTAACTGCAGGGATCACCTATAGTAAATAGCTCGATCAGACCCTTAAATGAGAGCTTTCGTCCCCTATTTCGAGATATCATAGTATTGCGCAAAATTATTCGTCACAGTGGCCAAGAAATTGACGAAGAGAGGAAAATGTTCAGTCAGGACTATGATATCTCCGACAACATAACAAAATTATCTCAAAATTTCGACAGTAGATTTGGGAAAGAGTATTGTAAATTATTGAAGAAAATAAATTCGGTGAGTAACAACTCACTATCTCAGCTAGATTATTACATTTAGAAATGTGACGGTGTTCTTCATAACTTTCTGATGAAGTGGGGAGAAGTCTCATACAGCGCGTCCTGGCGACAGGCTGAGAAGTAACGGTCTAGCACATTATTTTCCCGACACTTTCAAGACCGTATGCGGGTTTAATTCAAAACTTGAAAATTTTGAGTTGTTAGTCTCGTTCCAAAGGAGCTATATTAATTATTCTTTAAATAAAACTTTCGACCCTTTTCGAATCGAAGTGTTAAGAAGAAGCGTAGGTACATTTTGATAGAAATTGAAAAACATTAACGATTACAATCTAATGTCGTTAGATCACTTTTATTCCTACTAACTCAAACGATATTCTCCGTTCCAGATAATGAACTCTAATGTTGTGCTTATCTGATTCAAAACACAGATAGCCCCACTAAATTTTGTTGTTACTAATAATTATTTTCAATTATTCAAATTGCTGAATTCAATTTAGGTTCGCAGCTAGCCACATAATTAAAAACTTTATAAATTAAGTTATTGAAGATAGTAAAGCTATTAAAGAAGAAAGAAACAAATTTGTTCAGTAAAATCTTTAATAACTGTTTGCAGCTTGGTGCAATACGGATTACCTATCTACTTGGCCCGCTGACCGTAGGTTGCACCCCTGCAATAAATCCTCAAATTCACCTAAATTCCTGTGTTCAATCGAATCGCGGAGTGTTGAAAGGGCATACATTTTGTAAATCGTAAGGGGGACGTGTTATGGCGGTGATGTTCATATTCCAACTGGACAGTCAGAGTTCTGTCAAAATTTTAACCTAAATGAAAGGAAAAGGGGGGGAAGGGGGGAGTGTGCAAAGGGGGGGGGGTGTTTGTATTCATGGTTTTTGGCAGTTCCACGAAAGTGAATGGTAAAAATTCTATTGATTCTTAAAAAGGGTAAAATATGAGCAAACTTCGACTTGAATAATAAAAATACGGGAAATTTTAAATTTATTTCTTGATCTTACTATAATTATTTTTTATTGATATTAATTTTAATGATTAATTGTTTACTATAAAATTATTTTTTATTCCCTATTGGAGGGAGTTGGGTACAAAGGGTATAAGTGCCATTAGAAATTAATTGATTAAATTAATAATTACAAATTTAATTTAATCAATAATACATTAACCAAATCAGTTATTGATTTGGTAATTTAATAAATTACCTATAAAGTAAACTAATTCTTACTTGAGGTAAAAACGTAAGTATACATTTCAATTAATTAATTGTCATTAAATAATTTTTTCGTCAATAAAGCCCTTTGTGCCCAACACTCTTCAATTATTATCGAATGCTGTCATCTTATATTCACTTGCAGGTAGGGTGAAACATGTGTGCATGTGAAGGGTGGCTATTCTTGCCTTCCTGAAGCCTATCAATCTGAATATTATCAAGTTTCAACGATGCGGTGAGTTTAAGAACTGATTTTTTTGCGGAAAACCGGCATTGAAAATGATTTTTAATTACCGTTTTTCTGCAAAACTCGTCGAATTTTAAAAGGGATTAACTCTAGAATAATTCTTGGAGTCAGCGATTTTTTCAGTAGGTACCTGGAATTCGTGTAACACGTATTTCAACTGGTATTTCGAACACGAGGATCTCATAACGGATTTCATAACGAAAACATGTTGATGAGATCGATTTATAGTGTACTGACGTTGTTAATATGACCACATAGTTTTGGAACGTGTAGCCAACCGTAAACATGTCATCAGATTGACTATTACAGTGGATTTCATTATACGATATCATTATTTATAACCAGTTGAGTCCTCTGCCCATTAGTCTTTCTTGTGAAAATAAGTTAATTAAAATTATATCAATCTGCAAGGTCAATCAGGAACTGGTGTTAATCTTTGGTCTCCGGGTAAAACATTCTACCGCGTTCAACACTGTCTGTACCAATATGTTGTTGTCGTTTACTTGGACGGGAACAAACCTTCAAAATTCTTTCTAGAAGTGTTTCGATGTGGGGTTTTCACAACCTTCATGCTTCAACGGCTCTGTATCCTCGCCGTGGTTTCCCCCTGCGGCAACGACATTTTCATTATTTCTTTTACGTTGGGAGTCGAAGGACTCCACAGAGAAGGCGGTCGCTCTGGGACCTCAAATAGGTGTACGTCGCGTCCTTCCTAGCGATTCGCAATTGTGAAACATTTACCGAAATGACTGAGAGAAACTGTTTCGGATAGCGGAAACCCTGAAATTTCATCGACTTGATGATCCGTTTTGAGAACAACCTTTCGAATGCATTATCTTAGCTTAGACCTTTCAATGATCATGATTGGCTAGGCTGTCGTTTCGGTTGAGTTTGGTTTTACACCATCGAAAGGCCACTCTTGCCACAAGCATTACTTCAATTATTACAATGCGTGATTTTTAACCAAAAGTGCAGAGGCCCGGTCGATTTAATGCAACAAGTGTCCTGAAAACCTGGGACTTCATACATCAACACACGGATGCGTCTGCTCTGAGGTTCGAGGGTTCCATTCGCGGCTGCAGGGCAGGGTTCCAACTCCTGATCAGGACGATGGAGCACCACCTGTAGGTACTTTTTTCCGGAAATATGATATGGAGCATTTTAACTAAACCTTTTTCACATTGATTTAAACCTTAAAGTAAGTGATTAAAGGTGAAGTAAAGTACTATAATATAATATACCTAATATTACTACTATATATAATTTAATAAAAGTATTGATAGTAGGTCTATTGTCGCCCAAATTACTGCTATTATTTTTTTATTTGAATGCTATTATTATTATTATTTAGTATTACATAATAATTATTTATTATTACATAATTTTATTTTATCACCTAAATAGTTTAGATTCTGTTTAAGTAGGTAGGTATCTAGTTTTTCAGCAGTGATTCTTCAGTTTTGTGAAAATAAATTTCAAAAACTTATTGCTTATCTGTAGTTATACGGTTACACGCTAGATTGTGTTGTTTGTGGAAACAATGGAATGAATGGAAACCATTCTTGGCCTTGGTCACTTGGCACACTACTTCCCGTAATTCATACCGTAAATATTGATATTAGGCGAAGTTGAAGCTGCGTAGCGTTTTCGATCTTTACAAAGCGAGGCTTCTTAGACAAACTATCCGCGCCGAGTATGTGACCTACACTGTACAGGTAACATCCGAGTGGCGTCATCTTTCAAGAGGTGTTTCACCGGGTACTAAACTTGTCCTGCGGGAATTTCTTTAGGTTGATGGCACGAGCCCCCTTTGTCGAAAAATTTTACGAACCTGACTTCAACGCTTGCATACACGTCAGTGGTGCGTCTATACATTCTCAAGAGGGAAGTTTGAACAGCTTCATAAAACAACATGTGCTCACAATTGGCTGCGTAAACATAATGTGTTCGAACGTGACTCGTCTGGCATCGTGTATTTGAGTGAACTCGGGTGTTTTATGGTATGAGGCGGGCCCCATATTCTTTACACCGATTGGATGCAAAGAACCTCTCACATAATTAGTTGTAATTTATTCACGAATTAGTTACTGATATGTGAGTACTAGAATGAGTATTATTAGAACGAGTATGTTCGTATACTACTGTAGGTACTATACTGTAACATAACCTGCTTTAAGATGTTGACACATTAAATGACAAAATGATGTTAAGACATGAAAATGTCAAAAAAAGATTGTTTGTTTTCCAGTTGAAAATTTAGTCAGTTCTTATCACCTATTCGACACTCAAAAATCGAAGAATTATTAAATTAATTAAGATAAAATAAAATAAGAGGTTCGGGACCCCTCACACAATACATGCCGCATTCGACATTTACCCCTACCAAATGCTCGACCGATATAATATTAATCGGGAGATCGTAAAGTATCTCCATATAACGTCAATAAATCTAATAATAATTAGAATCTATTGTTCGATGTCCGTTTTAATGAGTCGTTGTTGTTGTGAATTGTCACAATATTCGGCGTGAGTGAAAACTGTTGAGATGATCAAATGACCGCATTTTATGGATGGGGATCAGTTGATGACTTGCGATATCGAAGAATTTCCAAGTGTAAAAAGACACTTTGCTTGAGTACACCAAATATGTTCCCGCTGAATGTGGCAAACACAATCCAAAAATATATCCGCCTCAGAATCCTCGGGGTTCTACAACAAATTCGTGTGGAAAAATCCACCAATCAAAAATACTGACTTTATTGGTGTACGTGACCCGTTCGTTATCGGTTTTCTTTGGTACGCCATTTGAGATTGTTTTCCATTTGTTTCACGTAAAGCTTTGTTGATGGCTGCTAGAGCTGTTTTCTGGGGATATTCTTAGACCCTTAGGACCGTTGGTGTGTGCATTAACGATGTGTTGTGGCTTTGGCCGAAGTTGAAGAATTCGTTAATTGCGTTTACAGTTAAAATTGGAATTTGAAATCCAAGTCTTCTCATAAAATCGCAGTGATTATCATTTGGCGAAATTGAATAAATTCGGCGACAATTTTTTCAATCTGGGCCTGGATATTTTGAGCATAGTTGTACGTGTATTAACTATGCACAACAAATTTCATTCATTTGAATGCTGTTCTTCCAAACTGGTAGACTCAGCATGCATTAAAAAAAACTTGAATGTCTTACCGGGTTTGTTATCCAAATGTTCTATTAAGTGTTCATCATTCGTCATGTCTATGTATGACGTACGGCATTGTTAGCTGTAGCACCATATTTGACGGTCTGAAAAAACAAAATAATATTATTACTTATCTTATACGTTTTATGAGAATACTTCAAACAAACTGTTACGAATCACAGTGTGGATAAGAAAATAATGATTATCTACAATATTTAACAATGACATAAATTAAATTAACTTCAAATGCTAATTTTTTAAATTTGGTTGAATTTAATTTTTAGATCTTACGTTTATTAGATACATTAAATGGTTGTCCATTAAATTATTGTCAAATTAGTTAGGGTTGAAACATCCGCGAGTTTACGTTTGAGAATAATTAAGGATCATTTCACCAGTGAATTTCAGTTGGTTTGGAAATTGAGCATAAGTTCTGGCGTTTTTGGTTTGTTATTTTTGGAATAATACACCTATGTAATCGCGACGGAGGTCGCAAATTCTGATCGGCCTCAAAATGTAATATTATCCGTTTCAAGAGGTTGATTCCAAAAAATGTTTGTCCGCCGTACGCCGTCCGAACCGTTTAGGACAGTAGGAATTTTTTTAAATTTGAAATTTTGACGAAATACTTGGTTTACAATCTAGTTGTGTCCGCAAGGTTTTCAGCCCGATCGCCCAAACCCGTGGGGCTAAAAAGGGGCTAAGGGAGGGTTTTTTAAGGGTGTCAGCTATGGGGTCGAGTTAGGTGTCGTTATCGAAGTATTTTTTCACGTAGAATCCATTTTTGGAGGTCCCAGAACAATTAGATTTCATCGGGGGGATCTATTGGGCCCTCATGGGGCTATAAATGGGATTTGTGAAGGATCCCAGGAGGTCAAATATTTTCCGAGTAATTTTGGACGCATAATCCATTTTTCGAGGTCCCACATGTGCTCGAACCGTGTGCAGAAAACGAATTTTTTATTTTCAAAATTAATTTTTTCTCGTATATCATAGAATAGTGAACCCTTGTGTAAAATTTGCAGTGTTTTTAGTTATGGAGGTGAGGATTTGGTTCATCAAAAAGGTTAGCCCCCAAGTCAACACCTTGCGAAATAATATTCATGAACATTATGTTTGAGGTTTGAAGGGGTAGACGACTGTGACATGATTATACGCATTTCCCTTACAATAATCGTGAGGCAATAATTGTCTCACGATGAGACCGGAAATGGTTTTTATCAGTACGAATTCGTCATCAATGTGCCGATTCATTTCGTCGTAGGTACCTACTAATGGGAGCCTTTCACCACCATTGTAATTGTTTGTTTTAACCCCCCCCGACATTTTCAGGCTTCAGGTTGTCAGAAATGGAATTTTTCCATCATAAAATAGCAAAAAAGCCGTACGAATTGTAGTCTGAACTGTAGTTCAAATTTTAGCTATAGATACGAGTATCTGACTAGCAAAGACGGGTCCGTATTTGCGAAATAAGAAGCGAGTAAATCGTATCTGGTGTCAAATACGAATAATTCGTATTTGACAATTATTGTCTTCCTCTGAAAAATATACTTACGAAAGGCAAAGCAAAACCAATGGAATCATCATTAAGGCGTTTTTTCGTACACTCGTTTGAGGCATCTCCAGTGCAGATATGACTCCGAAAATCGGTAGCCCCCCCCCCCCCCCCCATAACTTTATCGGTGCCGAATTCAACAACGTAAATGCGTTAGGTGACAAAATTTGAATTTAATTCAATAATGTTCCCAAGTTGAGTACCGAGGTAGGTAATCGATGAGTTCAATAACGACCCAAATTACTAAAAGGTAGTTTTTTTTTTTACTAAATTAGTCGCTCTCCTGATTTTAGGAAGATGTGGACATTTCCACAACTCGGCGGTTGTTGATAATAACGAAAGTGGGTTGACTCCGCCCCCTTTCCCGCGCCCCTCCCTCCCACCGCTCCCCCCACCGGTAGAACTAAAAGTCGTACGGCAGCCCCACCGCGCCGCCCCCTTCCCACGAGGGATAGCGCACTGCCGCCCCCACTACCCGGTACCGCCTCCGTGACCTCTGGATCACCACCCCCCTCCCTCCCGACCCTCCCGGCCGACAACCCCGGGTCCATCCCCTTTTGGGAGGATCGCCTATAAGACAGGTTTTGCTTTTCAGGTTGAGCCCTCGAATGAAACTGATACGTCTCCAACTTAAACAAAACCAGGAACGCGAAGACTACTATTAAATAGACTACAATCAAATTTTGATACAATATACTATTATAATATCATTTATATACGGTATAATATAAATAATATCTATACCGTATTATGGTATAATGCCATAATAATATTATTCATGCTGGTGCCTAGATGGAGGACAATATTCTGAGTGAGGCCCCTGGGTAGCGCATCTTTCAACATTTCCTTAGAATAATATTACCCACAACACAATAAGTATGGTTTTAAAAATGGGAATAACCTACAATTAATGTGAAAAAAAAAGTTCTTATCAGATTTTCCACAAATTTAGAGGGTTTCGGATTTTTGGATAATGTTATTAAATAATTTTGCTCAGTATTTGAGGTTGATCCATCCGTCTTAAAACCGCGTACTCACCGAAAATTATTTCTAAGGTAAATTTTAAAAGTACTCCATAGTATACCTTTCGGGCCTGTATTCAGATACGTAGATTATGCAGGAAATAAGGTTTAATATAAATATAAAATTAAGACCTAAACTTCTATCGCCATTAACGATGTAAAATAATCTAATAAAATAAAATAATCCGACCTCACCGTGGGGATCTGTGGGGTTTCCACGGGGATACAAATTTTCCTTTTTGAAGGACGTCAGGAGGTCGTATGAGGGGTCGTTTTTGGACTTATTATCAAAGTAAAATCCATATTTGGGGTGCCTTTTTAAACGGTTTTTTAAATCAATTTTTTATTCTCTTGGAATTAATTTTTTCACATTTAAAAAAAAAAGAATAACAAAACCTTGTGTAAAATGTGCAGCGTTTTCTCTTTCAGATCGACTTTAACCAGTCGGATTTATATGTAGGCACGTAAGATAAAATCTTTATATTGATACTGGTACTTCTTGAGGCCTTACTAATATCAAATCTTTTGGGAACAAATTTAGGATCCTCTGCAAATCTTTTGGGCACGTCGTAGAATGCATTAAGCGTCAGCCATCTCCAAAAGGTTTGCGATTAGTATGGCCTCTAGAAATTAGTATAAGGCCTTAAGTTTCCTTCTCTAGCTAGTTGTCAATTGTTCTTCCTGTTGATAAAACCATGGTCACGGCATGATTGTTTCAAAATGTCAACAACTTTACTTCGCACTTCTTCTTTTTATTGTACCGCAATATGCTATTTTGATTCAACGTCGCTGGCTTCCTCTGACCTTCCTTAATGAGATATTTAGAAGTGGATTAATCTGTTGTTATAACCTCGGAGAGTTTCCGCTCCCCTTGAAGAAACGACGGCTTAGCGCAATTAAAACTGCCATAAATCCATTCCCAGTTGAGGGAAACAGATCTCTCCGCAATTGGGGGAAGAATTTTATTCATCGGAGAGGTTTGCTCAAGAAAGAAGAATTGTCCCAACCCTCAGCAACGCACAGTAACACCTTTCTTTGGGTCGTGATCCTCAGATTGGGCGACAGAGCAAAGTTTCAGGAGAGCCAACAAACCGCATGCCAATGCTTCTGTTATTTTTCATTTCTTTGTGCTTTTCTCGTTCATAATAGGGGTACTTAATGAGTAAATAATTTACTCAAACCCATCCAGCAAATTATTTGCTGGATGGGCTTTAGCCGGAGGGGGATCAGGGTACCTTATGTGGGGGTTCGGGGGACCGAATTTGGTATTTAATGGTGTTTAATAGGTTTCGAAAGTCTGGAATACGAAGATTTTGGCTTAGAAAAAATGGTCAAACTTCAGCACGCTCTAGCGGCCAAACAGAGAAAGCCAGCGAGGCGTTTTTGGTCTCATTAATTAGGAAATTTCATCGGCTTTAATTTCGTATAGAGGATTCATGACGCTAGGACGCATGGTTTCCGAGTTAAAGGCAAAAAACCAAAAAAAGGACCGACATTTCGTAATTTTCATGGTGAAGGCATATCCGAATCTAGTAGATAACCAAATTTTCGGATTCAGCACCCCCAAAAACGTTCAGATCCGTCGAGAAAAATTCTTCAGGTATTTTTTTCCGTTCCAAACTACCTAATGACTGGACTAAGAGGGATGGCTCCGCTGATCTTGTGTCAAAATCTTCCATTTTAAGATGGTTCAATCTCAAGATAATTGCACTCAATTTGTTAATTTTAGAATTGTTAAGGCTGGAATAAGCTTAGCAGCTCGAATCCGGTTCCCTCTCTAAATTTGTTTATTACTAATTGAAAAATTTGGATCACCCCCATAAATGAATCGGATCCTGAAAGAAGGGCCCAAATGGGGCCTGAAAAGTGACGCGACCCAAATGCGCTCATCCTCGAAGACTCAACATTTTGGCTCAATATCGTTGCAGATCCTTCGCCCTAAGTCATCATTTTCATTTGGCCCAAAGTCGTAACGCCCCACGGACCAATTCAAATATTTTGAAAAGCCGGTTTAAAAAGTGACATTATCGTTACTGGAGGTATATGCGACAGACTACTTCCCCACTTTCCCACGATCTACGATTTTTTCTCAGACTACTTGAATATGCAAATGGAATTGCATTTGCATTTTTGCCACAAATGACGATATAATGCTGTTTGAAATGAACGCTCGATAAAAATTAATTCCGAGCTGCGTACATTTGCTCAAACCAACGAGCGCGAATGTTACCGTTTTATGGTGCAATTCATCTCCCAACATCGCGGTCATTGACCTTCGAAGGAGCGTTGAATAAAATGTCTCAAAGCAGATCGTCTATGAAATCGTAATCCCGAAGTGTCTCGCTCTAGTCTGAAGCTTTCACTTCCGCGAAAGGGGAAGCCTTTTTTTTGCCGAAGGAAGCAAAAAGCGAGCCTTATCTCCCCAAAACCTGACCCCTGGGGTGTTCCTTCCCCGATCGATGACACAATTCGCCCGAGAGGCAAAGTTTTTGGGGAGGGCGACTGCAGTCCAAGGGCGGGCTGGAGGGCTGTTTATTTACTAGGGGGATAATTACGAGTTTATAGTCAGACCCCCAACCCCTTTCCATCACAATCCCTCGTTCGTGTTAGTCAACCGCCCTTCACCTCCTACAAAACCTTCTTCGTGGGTTTAGTAAAATCAATCGTGGGGGCCCAGCTAAGACCATATCGATCGATCCGTTTCCTAATTGCTGTTCTATGGAACTTCCACCCAAGACGGGAAACAATGAAGAAAACTAAGACACCGCTTCTAAAAGGATGACCATTGGAGCGTGAGCCGAGCGAGCGGTCCTCACCTTCTACGTCCTTTTCCCCCTCATTTTTTTGTCTCTTTTTTCCCTTCCTCTTTTCCCCCTTTTTTCTTTCTTCTTGTGTGACAAACCTTTTCCATCCTCTTCTTTTTCCTTCCCCCTTCGCTTCTAAGGTAAACGCAGGAAGTTCACAACGCCTCCACATCCTTTGTTACGGATTCCTGGAGATGCCGACCGCACAATCATCCGCGCAGCATCCTCCCTTCCCAAAAACTCCTCTCGCGACACTCCCCCTCTTTTAGCGCCCCTAATCAGAAAAAAAGTTCCTTTATCTTCCTTTTGGTGAGTCATCATTAAGAACTTTTTTTTTCGATTTTAACTAAAATTGAAGCGTACAATTGATGCCGTAATTTATCTTATCGTATCCGCTTCATGCAAAACGGGACCTCACTTTTATCGACTTTCAGAATTCGTAGGACTTTCGTAGGGTTTGGGGCTCGTTTTGTGCTAGTTTTTCACTAGTGTTTCACATTTATCATATTTGGGGGTTAATCAAATATATGAAGTTTTTCTATTTTTGAAACGTTTCGGTTTATTTATAAACCATCTTCAGGGCGTCAAAACAGCTCAGAAATAAACCGCCGAGTGAAAACTACACAGACACTCCATAAGTGACTCGAAAATGTTTGTTAGTTTGATAATTACAGTTACGGATTAACTGAAGAAGGGAAAAGAAACGAAGAGAAAATCACCATCAGGTAATATACAGCAGAAGGTAGTTGTACTTTGAATTGATACAAATTGAATGATGCCCAGTTAGTTGAATGTAATTTGTGCAGGGAAAAGTGGGAACACCACCACTTATAGACCTCGGCTTTCAATTCATTTCCTAAACCCTTTACCGAATTGGTTCACAATCATAATATGATTATTATTATTATTATTATGTGTGAAGAGATAATAATTTACTTAATTAATGTAGGTGAGCAGATCCACGGAATTTATTTTAGTGCAATGTACTGAATGTTTTGTCAGAACATTATAAACGAAACAAATACATTGTTTTTAAAATTTTACAAATAATTAACTACTCATTACAGATTATTCGAAGAATTTATAACCTTAATTTATTTATTAGTAATCAAAAGTCGTGAAAGGCATGGATTTTTTTGACATGTCTATGTATATGTCAGGCGATGGGGTCAGCTTAACCTGGGGAGCTTATCGAAAAAATGAATTGTTCAGGTGGCCTGAGGTACAAACAAGTGAAATGCGGCCAGAGGTACAACCATAGCATGTTTGTACTTCCGGGAGTGTAAACGAGGAAACTCATTGTTGCTCGACATTATCATAACCCAAAAGTGTGAAATTGCTTCGTGGATCAATGAGATGATTTGGTCAGGTGGCCAGAGGTACGCACATCGCACATTTGAAAAATTAAATATTTAACTCGTGAAAAAATCATGGCATGGATATGTCTCTTGGATTCTTGTCAAACGTTGCACTTTTATAGTAGAAATTTTCGTACCCAGCCAATAGACATATCCATGTCAAAAATCTTAATATTTCTTCATACCAAGAGTTTCTAACAGATGTCAATGACATCCCGGCCAAGCTAGTGGTTTCCATTTGAATTAGTCGTCAAAGCATTATTGGTTAAAAAAATTAATGTACCGTTTTAAAGTTGTTGGCTTTATGTGTTTTAGCACAGTTTGTTTTGACTAGTCAAATTTGTGATCTGCCAAATTGTTGACTTGTTGAATTGAATTGAAATCATTCCAATTTTATCTTTCATTAAATGAAAGATAACAAAATTTTAGTGTCCCCTTCGAAAGGGTGATCAAGATGAAACCCATGCAGGACCAACTACATAGGAGGAGATCCAAATATTTTATCATCATTTCAGATGCTCCACGATAACTTAGAACACCTATAAACCAGTTTAGATTTGTTAAACCATCATCAGTACAATAAAAAATGTTCACCAATGAAAAAAGAACTTTTTCAAATTAGCTGCAGTCGGAGGATATTTTTAACGTCGTAGAATACGAAAGTTCGCCATCTTTCATGTCAATTTTCCCCCTTTGCCGCCGTCCCAAGTTTATTCCGTATGTTAGGAAGTTGAACTGCCGAAATCCGTTTATCCAAACCCTTCTTTCCCCTCCTGCCACGACTTTTCGTGTTTTCACATTTTCGTTTCCGTCATGAGAAGCCAAACCCGCCTGTTTCCGACCCTCCACTCGTCTTTTCTTCTCGGAGACGTTTCCGCTCCCCGGATATGTCGCTAATGAAATGTCGTCAGGGGCGCGCATGCACGGAATGGGTTCTCATTACGGGGCTTTTCGTCTTTTTCGGATCGCTCCGGAACACGCCATCCATAACCTATTAAAGTCTTCAACATTGGGTTTCCTTGATCTCTCCAGCGACGGATCGTCCGTCAAGTATTAAGAAGTTGAGAGAAACTACGTCATGGGTGGTACGAGGAGTCAAAATATCTCCGCGTGATTTCGTGACAGCTCTTAGTTTGGGCTTGAACCTTCTCCGCGAATGTATGGCCCAACTCGTGGCAAAACCCCCTCACTTTGAAAATAAGAATGTCTTCCTTGCTCCATGTAGAAAACACCTTCTTCCTCAGAATGAAGAAAACACAACCGGAAGAACAAACTCAGTTTTTTTTTTCGATGCATAAATGAGCGAGCAGCAAATAATACCGAGACGAGAAGAATGGTGTTTCAAATTACATTCGCCGCAAATCTGGTTGAACCAGGTTAAAGATACGGTTGTTTAATGGTCCGTGATGAATCGACGAAATTTTAAGGGCCCTAGAGAGCGGAGGGGTGCATTCACGAGTATCCACGTAACACTTAGAACTTAGCTGTCATTATATTTTGGTTCATCATTCCCTGAATGTTTACCGCACCTAATAGAAGGTTTTAAAGTACACGAAGGCCTGGTCGCTCTATCTCGGCTGGTTTCTTCACACATCAACTGAAAAGTACGGAAAACAGGGGAGATTCGCACTGTTGCGAACAAAACGCCACGAATATGTTTTTGAGCGGACAACAAGTTTACGTACAAACAGTTCAGCTCAAAATGGGAACAAGTTTGAACAGCCTCAAAAATTGTCTCTCTAGGTTTCAAGATGTGTTGATTTTTTTGAAAAAAAGTTGCGGGCAATAGGGATTTTGAAAAAATACTTGGCCCTCCTCCATCTAGTTGTGTTCACAAGGTTTATGGAGCTTTCCACAAATGGGGCTTCTGACGGCTGGAGGTCGCATTTAGTTTCGTTTTCCGAGTAACTTTGGACGTAAAATAAATTTTTTGGAGTCATGTAGCGTACCTGGCATGTGTGTTGGGTGTGTACCTGCATGGTTTTTTTTCCCTAATTGATTATTAGGTATGTTGTGTGGGTGGCGGAATGCTCCGGCGCAGCGTCCGTGGTTACGCTGCCAGTGTTTTTGGAGGATGGAGGAGAGAGTACAGGTGGAGATTCATCAGAGGCATGACACAATTTGCTGTGATATTCTGGAACTGAGAATGCTCCCGCTGCAGAAATGGAGGATCTGGGTTCCTTAGGACTTCCCGAAGTGTCGGGGTATTCTAAGTCCGGCAGATTTTTAGAAGGAGCGGGAAAAAACTGTCTTACCCTGCACGAGGGGTCGTGGCGGGTGAGGTTTTCTGCTGCCGCAGTTGTACCAAGCGGTGGTCCCCTGCCTTCCAGTCTTGAATTGTCAAGTATGGACTCCTGGACGACGGGCCCTTGTGAAATTTCTATTGCCTCCCCAGAAATACCGCCTGAAGGGTCAGGGGGAATTTCCGGATAGACGGAATTAGTTCGAATATAACAGTTATTTTCGAACTAATGTGCAATGTGCAAGAGTTAATGTGCAATGAAAGCTGCTGGCGGAAGTTTTGAGCCCCCCCCCCCCCCCCCCCCCGAGTCGGCCAGCGATGGGCCGAATTCGAGAGAAGAGGCGAGTGTCAGCGCACTTGAGCTGAGTAGCGCGATGAGCGTCGGACCCCCGAACCTGCGTTAGTGGGATGGACGACGATTGGGCTGAGTGGGAATGTAGAGTTTCCCACAAGTCAAAACTTGGTAAAGGAATGCAGTAAAATTGCGTAAAGCTTGCAGCGTTTTTCAAAAAACGTTTCCCCCTAACGGTCTTGTTTCTGGCTTGAAATACTTACTGACAAGGTCATTGTGACATCTACCAGAATGACATCTACCTCGCCGAGGAAAACTCAATCCAGACCACTGTCGATATTGAGGGAGGGGGGATCTTGGGAACCTGACAATGCAAAAAGTCGACCTCACAACCCGACCCCATCGGTTTGCGATCGATGGCACAATTCACTCGAGTTTATATGGGGAAGGAGGGAAAGTTGGGAGATGCACCAAACTGTGTTGGGGGAGCGATCGAGAGAGGGACTTGGAGTGTCGTTTGTCGAAAGTCGGTTGAAGAGGCCGCATCTCCCCCGTGTACTCTCTATCGTGAGAGCATCGATTTGCCAGAAATTTGAGCGGTTTTAGTCAGATTTATGATTTTGTTTCCTTTTTCGTATTTTTTTACCTTAATATGTAACTCGAGGAGTAGATCTCTACTCGCCGGGAAGCAGTTACCTACAGCATGAACTTATTTCACCTGAACATGCTTCATGGCCTAACTACTGAAAACCGTGGGATTTGCGTCAAGATTTTTGACCGAGTCCGCCTAACATGACGGGGCGCTATTTTTTTGGTTATTCACTCTAACCCAGCTGCACATTAAATTTATTCCCAAAATTTCCATGGTCTTCAACGGGAACCCTTGGCCTCATCAGACTACAGCGTGAAGTGACTAACGCCTGAAACCAATCCTATGGCGGCTGTTTTAAAGGATATTCAGACTAAGGATTTATGATATTTAAGCATTTTCATGTATGGACTCAGACACATAAATCGAAATCATGTCAAAACTAGAGTATCGATGCGCTTCACGCAAATCATGCCTAGGGTTCGGATTAGGGTTGCCAACTCCAAAATTCTGTTCGGGAGGACGCTTGGAAAAATTGGGGAGGACACCGTGTAAAAAGGGAGGACATCCACTCCAAGATTGATATTAAATATAAAATATATTGCAAATTTTGCAATATATTATTAGTTTTACAAATTCATTATCAAATGAAAATAATTGTTCTAACGTACGAAGGGCCGGAATAAAAATTAACTGATTACAAAAAAAGACAAAACAAGTTTACTTATGTTTGAAAATACAGAGTTGTAGGTATTAAACCAAACTAGGTAGGTATTGACTTAGGTAGAACACTCAATAAGTATTAAGATAGGAACTCAGAAATAATAATGCTCATGAAATGCAGAAAGGAACTAGAATATAATGCATCACTCTTCGTAAAATCATTAAATAATTAAATTAAGTATTTTTGTATTTTTTACACATTTTGTATTTTCATAAATGCATGCCTGCATTCAAATATTCAGGTATTGATTGTCGTACTTCAAACCATGACGAACGTCTTAATTTGGATATCACCGATGATAAATTTTACATTGTAAGTTTAACTTTTCAAAATGGTCCTTTCCCTCTTTTGCGGGAACGTTCAAACACGAACAACGTAGAACGATGAAAAATTTCAAAACACAAACAAAATTTTGAGATAAGTATATAAAGGGAATTTTATTTATGTTAAACGAGAAAAATCCCATATAAAGGGAATTTTATTTATGTTAAACGAGAAAAATCCCATCAACTAACACGAACAAGAAAGGGAATCGAGATCCTCGAAAAATGGATTATGTCCAAAATTACTCGAAAAATATGTGACCTCCTGGGATCCTTAAAAATATATAGATCCCCACGGTGAAACCGGATCGTTCTGGGACCCCCAAAACTGGATTCTACGTTCAAAAATTCTTCGAAAACGACACTAACTCGATCCCATAGCCAAAAGCCTTCAAAAAACCCTCCCGTAGCTAAATAGCTTCCACTATTTAACAGCCCATGATACAATTTTATCAGCGGCAACGATTTTCTCAGTTTCAGGAGTGCATGTCGGTCTGGACATAAAGCATGCCAACGTTTTATTCTGTATGACGGCAGAAGCATTACTTTTATGAGTTTGTTTGGAGGCATGGCGTTTCAAAGAGCTTATTCCACCATATTTTATAATGAACGATTCCTTGCAAAAGGAGCAATAGGTACGCTTTTTTGGGGATTTACCTTATCTACCCGCGCCCATAGGTAATCCTTCTCCCACAACAAGTTGAAATAACACGCACGTTTAGAAGTTCAAGCCTTCGAACACTTTGGGTCTTCCTCAACATCACTGTCGTATTGTGAGTGAAGCTAGATAATATTGTAGGGTGGCTCGAGTCAGATAGAGTCGAAGATAGAGGCAGGCGAGTCAGAGACGGTTGAGAGAGAAGACGAACTGGAAGAGAAGATAGAGGAAACCCGTACTGCAACACCGCTTTTCATACCAATCTTCAGGGAGAGAACGCTGAGCGAAAAACGTGCGACGAAGCCAAGCCGCTCACCCGATGGTCGCGAAGAGCCAACCTCCAAGATGACAAACGACTCTGAACGCATAGTCCCCTGCAGCTCGTCAACGTCAGTTGGGTCCAAGGACGAGAACTGCAAGGAGGCCAGCGTGGATGATTTTGGCGACGATCTGCTGGGCGAACCTCAGGACTCGGAGCATGACAACTGGGTGCCATACCGCTCGAACAGGCGCCGTGGACATCGTCAAGTGGTCGTTGTCTTCGTCGTAGGCCGTCAAGTGGTCGTCGTTTTTTAAGGAGGCCAATATGCAAACGACCAGAAAAGAAGAGACGCGAACGAGATCAGGAGCTCGAGGAGGAAGCCGGACCAATGGGGAGAAGAGATGGCTGAGAACAGTTCGGCCGAAGAGCTGAGGCCATGGCCAAACGCCATCAAACGATGGTGGCGATATAGGAGGCTCAAGGAGTTGAGTGTCCTTCTTCTACGTCTTTCTCCTTCTCCTCCCAGCTGCACCGGCTCAACAGAACCCTACAGGCCATTTCTTGAAGAGGAGGGAATGGTGTAGGGCGGCTCGAGTAGTTATGAGGGGTTGTTGAGTGGGCGAGAAGAAACATATGGACCGTTACTGACAAGTAGTGTGTGTGTTGAGTTACAAATAGTTGGGAATAAAAGACGTTGAGTTGTACCGGATTCCTTACAATATTGTTTGTTGAAGAAACATCAATCCACAAACAGAAAAGGGAGGACAATTGAGCGTCCTCCCGAAGTCCCAGGTTTCGGGAGGACAGATGACCAAAAGGGAGGACTGTCTTCCCCGGGGGAGGACGGTTGGCAACCCTAGTTCGGATCCATGTGCTCGATAAAATCATGTAATTTGCTGTCTTATGCTCAATTGATATGCTCGTCGAAAATCCCATTATATGCTCTTAAATATGCTCGAAAACACCGTTCAAATTCACAGGAAAGCGAAACGAAAAAAATCAACAACTTATTGGGCTATAAATGAGGGTTTTGAAGGACTTAGGCCAGGAAGTCGAATGAGGTGACATTTTCGAAGGTAACTTTGGAAGACTCAATTTGTTAGGTCTCATATCCAGTATCCCTAGAGGCTCTGTGCCAGGAGGGGTATTTGAAGGGCTTTGGCCATGGGATCGAGTGGGTTTCCGAAACTTCGGACGTAGGATACTTGTATGTTTGGACGTTTATAGGGGTATCAGACCCATCGGACCTCACCGTGAATGTGTGGGCTTCTATGGGACTACGTTGCTTTTGAACGATGACAATGAAGCGTAATTTTCAGAGTAATTTTGGGCTTAGGATCCATTTGTCTCGTCTTATCCGTCCAAACACTACACAGGTACCTATACAATTTTTTGAATTTCTATTTTTTTTAATTTTTCATGGTTTTTCATTGACCGACTTCCAGAACCAGACTGATGACGATTTTCCAAAATCTCAATTATTTCACTTTTTGACGTACCACTGGTGGTGTCATTCTGTATTTTTTGTATCCTTTGAAAAATGTGCACGAAAATTACTTGGGGCTCCAATCGGCATTTACTTTTACCTCAGTTCAGGAGAGGGAGTAGCTCTTTGCTTTTTATGCGGTAAAATGTATCTAATCGCAAATTGATACTTGAGTGTTTGGTAGGTTCATACGTGACCAAAAAAACATTTTTTTTTCGAACTCAGCAGGCTTCACTGATCTTTTAAACTCGAATTTCTCACTAATTCAGGAAAATTTTCTATATTTAATTAATACCCCTAGTTATGCGCGCTTCAAACCTTTGTTGGGGCCCAAATTCTGCGGAAAGTTTATAGAAAATAAACTATTTAGAGTAGAACCACTAGAATATGCATTTATATGCGTTTATTCTGATGACCGCAGTGTTATGAATTCATTTGCTCGATAAATTTAAATTCTGTTGGACCCTGAGAGGTGAAACTACTACCAAAAGGCTTCTTTCAATGTTTAATAGACAGACAAAAAATTAATATTATGCTAATTTGCTCGAATCCGAGTCCTAATCATAACAAAATCAAATAGTGTTGTCATCTGCCATCTTCCGAAAATCCCCAATCGATGATTTAATGATCGCCAATCGTCTTTCGGGATCCTCCGATCAATAATAATTAATCTACGATCAATAATTCTTACTGAACGGAGAATGCTGAAGGTCGTTCCCCGATCGATTTCACGTTCGCCAAACGACATTCAGCGTTCTCCCGTCAATAATACGCGTTCCTTGATCGATGTTTGACGTTCCGTAAATGATATTCAGCATTCTCCAATCGATGGTTCAACGTTATCTAAACAAATTTAGCATTCTCCAGTCGGTACCTAATTCACGTTCTTCAATCAATGATTTTACGTTCTCCAAACGACATTACGCTTTGTAAGATCTGTAGCTTTGTAATATGTTATAGCATCAGTAAAACCAACATTCCGAGCAATGGCAGATCACGAGTTAAACAGTTTTTTTTTTTTTTTGTTTTTTCACTGTTGGTTTCATCATATTGGTTAATGGATTTAAAATAAACCGGAATAGCTTGCAGCTCTGCTTCATAAAACTCCATACACTATCAACAAATATGTGAAGTTACCGAAATTGTTATGTTTGGCGAAGCGGAAATTAACCTCAAGTGGTACCTACATAGATAAAAAGTAGGGAAAACTTCGCGTATTGTTCAAGCCAGCGATCCGAGAATAAGTGCCGAACGTTTTCAAACTCATCCCTGAATTAATCATTCACACGTTTGTGCCAATTACGCCTGTACTGGGCGGCCTCCAAATGACAGCTGTTGAGAACCGATTCCCGCCGAACGAAATGTATCGTTCGTCACGAATATTTTATGCCCTCGAATGTGTGATCGCGAGGAGCGGCTTGTGAATTAGTTCGCGCACTTTTACAGGCACTTATCACAATTTGCCGAACGCCCCCTCATCATCCTTTGTTGGAAATTTAATGTTCCAGTGAACTTTGCACAATCGATCGGCCAAACAAGGATGGGCGGGTGTTGGGTGGTGTTGGGTTTCATAGGTCATGCTTGGGTGATAACTGCTTTGTTTCTTCTTATGAAGGGAATTTGATATAGGAGGAAGTGATTTTAATTATTAAATAAGTGAATTTTACTATTATTTATTTACTATTAAATTTTAAATATAAGTTCAGAAGAGCACATGAGTAGTACAGTCTGAAACGAAACTAACTCGATTCGGTACACCTTTGCCACAATTACAAGGACGTCATCGGCGGGAACTGTCGACGAAACGAGGATTTTTATGAGCGTGCGAGTTTGTGGGAATGCCAACACTCGGATTGCATGTTTTGATTACACCCACACTACAAGGGAAATTCCTCTCGGTGGCGCAAACCCAGGTGTCAACGGAATGCGTGCATTCACGACCGAGACCTTCCCTCGGGCTAGGAAGATATCGATCGAGTCTTGCCGCGTGGGGTTCGGACGATTCCATTAAATCCGGAGCGATCTGCACGAGCGATATGTTCCCCAACTCCAGAATTAGGCTCCGGAAAGACAGTTTTGAAAGTGGACGGCGAACTCCTTGCAGACGCAAAATTCATAATATGAATTGTAAAAATTGTAAAAATTCGGCGGAACCTGTCTTGACCTCCCAACGTTCCCAGATGATGTCACGAAATTATCTACATCGCTATTTCAGAACGTGTCTATGGCAGGCTGATGGTGTATGCGTGTATATGTCACAAGCGATGAAATTACGGGGTTCTGCCTCCCACTAGTGGGCGGGGTGAACTACCACTTGCGCCCAACTTTCTTATTTCAAATGACAAAACCCCTAAATTGGCAGCGTGCGATGTAGTGACGTTACAGATGAACGTAGCTTTTCAAAAAGTGGTGAAAGAGTTTTCTAAGATGAAAAAATTTAATGTCGAAGATAATATTAACCTTATGAATGAAGAATTCGTAAGCGAAAATCATTAGAAATAACAAATACCTTCCATTAAACATTTTTTGTCACGAGGAAGACTAGCGATGAAGTGTTGTAATCACAGACATTCCAAAATCTTTCAATTTTTTTGTTCATGTTTTGACATTTTATGTCTTTGCTTTGGCACATAAACTCAAAAATCGTCACGAAAACTGTTGACGAAAATTGTCCCGGTTGTGTTTTGATGATTTTCACGTACATCCAAGCCGTTTCTAGGGAAATGGGGGGGTGATGGTGGTGGGGACTAAAGACATAAAAGGTTGGTTCCAGGTCTGACTGCGTCTGTCGACAGCTGTCCAACTTCTGTCGACAGAAGCCGACCACACGTACTCGAGCTATCGGTTTTCGTCCAACTTACGATCGACCTGGAACAGCAGTTTCTAAACTGCGCATGTCTCCGGCGATTTCTGTTAACATTCCGTCAAACCTGGAACAAACCTAAAATGTCCCAATGTGTTGCAGACTCGTTTGCAAGCGTGTTTAATTCTCATTTTAAGTGTTTGGAAGTATGAAGGACCCAAAAAAATGAATGATCAAAATTACTCGGAAAGCTAGCCCTTATTTGTTAAAGTTTTTGACATTTATGTCTTTGCTTTGGCACATAAACAAAAAAATCGTCACGAAAACTGTTGACGAAAATTGTCCCAAGCCGTTTCTAGGGAAATGGAACTTGTTTAGTTTTTCCTTAGCTGTAAGTGTTGATGATTGTTGTAGTGTAGTGATTGTGGTAATGGGGTAGGAAATGGGGGGGTGATGGTGGTGGGGACTAAAGACATAAAATGTCCCAATGTGTTGCAGACTCGTATGCAAGCGTTTCAAAACCTTTCATTTAATTCTCTCAGTTGGAAAAACCCTTATTCCATAACCTCCCCCCCCCCCCCCCCCCTTCAACGAATAATCGTAAATGCGTCCAAGATTCAGCCAATCAACTCGTCGGGATTCTCGTTATCGGAAGGTCGAGCTGAATTTGTTCATGGTTTTGAGGGCTATGAGGGCTTTGTAACTGGAAAAGAGGGGGGGGGGGGTGTCATGAAATGTTTCATCATGTTTAGGATGCGCATCTAAGCAACAAAGCCGCCAAACTTGGGAAAAAAGGTTTTTTACCCCTTTCAGGGGGATAAGTCACGAGTTTTCCGTGCACATGGGACTCGGCAGAGCTGCAAAAAAAAAGCTCCGGTTCGCTCCGAGCTGGGAATGGTTTCTTCTCGCTCTAGATTTGTTAAGGGGAGGGTATACTGAAAATGCTAAATTCGTTAAAATTGACTTAAGAATGTTTTCTTTGGTTCCTATAGGTTCCTCGCCATCAGAAACCCACAAAACCGCCGCCATTTTAAAAAAAAATCATTTTCAGGGGCCCGGCAATTAGCAATAATGTGAAATTTTGGACCCTCACTAAAATGGATATTCCTCCGCTTCCAATCACCCGAATTGATCGTTCTTGGTCTCATTTTGAAGAACAAGATCTAATCTAAAAATTCACGTGTAAATCTTTTTTAAAATGAATACTCAATTTTTGGCAGCTGTGCAAAAAAAGACAAAATTTTGAAAATTTTCAAAAAATTAGTACTTTTTCTCTAGGGAGGTTAGAAAATTTTCTACACGTGAATATTTAGATAATCTATCTAAGAACATGCAGTAAAAATTTCAGCCATGTAAGTTCATTAGAAGCCGAGTTATATCGATTTTTACATGTAAAAACGTGAAAAACTCGATCACCGAGAAAAACGCTTCCAAAGTTTTGACTTCCGAATTTCACGTTTATCGGGTGTTTTGATCAATAAAATCGCGTTTCCATAACCCTCTCAAATGGTTCATTCGTGAACTAGTTAGGATAAGATTAAAAAATTTTTAGCACATTTAATGTGCTTTTACATGCATATCCATGCATAACATGCACAAGATGGTAACAACATGTTAGAGAAATGAATGTAAACAAAAGTAGTGATTTTGGCCGCACCCAGACGCGACCCCAAATCGAAAAAGAATCATTTCACCGCCACAGAATTCGTTTTCCAGCCTATTATTGATCTCTACTCGTTCTTGAATATTTGTAGGATGGAAAAATGAAATAAAATTGGCATTGAATTTTTGGTCAATTTTTGGTCTATTTCAGTAGAGATACCCTCCCCTAAAGACAACGAATAAAACCAGAATCTACCCCTAGCTGCCCCTCCGGTCGCAGCGCACGTTAGAACTTTTTTCACTCAACGAGTGGTTTTGTTCGACAGGCCAACAATGTTGTTTTTCGACACAAATAATCTGTTTTGTAGGACTCTTCAATTTAAGGGCGTTCAATCGAATTCATCAATTTTACGGAATTCAATCAGAAATCATAAGGGTGTTCGATCGATATCATCTACTACGCTCTTATTTTTGTAGCAATTTTAAATTTTAGGGTGTTCAATCGATGCAAAATTTATTGCTCTACAACTTTTCACCGTGTTCAAACTTCGTAAGAATCCTTGTTTGGCTTCCACGCTGAAAAAATAACTGAAAAACATGGTTTTGGGGGAAAATAAGGACAAGGAGCAATTTTTAGTATAGGGACATGGGGTATATTCGTTATTAGCGTCAAATTTCCTATACGTGTGAAGGTTTCCAGAGGTTTTTTTTCGTATATGGCCGTTCGGCCCATTGTTCCCCTACTTTCAATTACTATTCTGTACACTTAATATTTATAAGTATACGTATTATTTATTCGGGGGTCGAGAATTTTGATAGGCCTTATACGAAGTAAATGAAAATTTCATTTAATGATGACAGCTAGATTTCAAAAATCAAGTGTCCGTCTTCCGTACGCCGTTTCTATTGATAGAATCAATTTGTGCACAATTTATATAAAATAATGATAAAGCCTTGAGTCAAATTTGCAGCGTTATTATAGCCATAATAGGCCTATAAAAGGCCTATGGCGCTCGATGTCTGCCGATCCAACTGGAGGCACATGGGGCGGTATTTGTTGCGATTTCAGAGTTTAAATAATAAGATATTATCTTCCATGGTGGGAACCACCAAACAAGTGGTCGCCATTGCATAGGTAATTATGATTTTAACGAGCAGCGCATACATTTGAGTTACTCTGGTCATTGGACCCACCCAGGTAATTTATCGACGGATTTCTGTTTATAACGAAAGCTTTTCAAAGAGAATAAACAAAATGATAGTACAATTATAAATGCTGCATTACGACCGAAATGGGCGTTCTCTCCGTTCAGGAGATACCTACTGCCAGAGGCGGTAAAATTGTTTCAATAAATAGTATTATAAGTAATAAGTGTGGTTCGTGTCTGCTTTCATTTATCGCGTCAGCCGATACAAGCTATTGCTCAATCTCAATACCCGAAACCTTTCGAATTGAAAAAATTCACACTTCTCAAACGTTTGTTCCCAATTTTGCACCAGGGCCTGCCGGGTTTAGCTGATACAGAAATTTCTCGGATACCGAGAAGACGGCCGAAAGAAACATGAATGTTGCGTGCTCATCGCCCGCTTTTCCGGGGGCCCGTGTTGGCAAGTTTACCTTAGGCGGAGAGGAAGTGGCAGAGCTGAGGCAGGGTAAAACTAGAAGTCTTGCTGAGATCACACATCCGGACTTGGATTTCCTCTGTGTTACAAAAGAAAGAAAAAAACCGCGTGTTTTACTTTTTCGTGTAGTTTCGTTGCTCGTTCTCTTCGTGGACAACCCCGCAGTATAATACTGTACAATAATTGTTCCGAAGCTTTAGACACTTGACAAGTTGCCGCTATAACTATTTACAAAACGACGAACATCTAATATTGTAGTAAATGACATTGTATAATATTCTAGAATACTTTTAGCAGTCGGAAAATTTTGAAAATAAAAAGTAAAAATCGAAAAAATGTGTCTTGGCGAGCATAGTACGAGAAAAGCCCGGGACCACCAAAAGTAGCTCCGTTTGTCGTGTCGGATCGCAGAACTTTCGCGGAAAATGGAAGAATCTATTTCAAACATTAAGTAGATTATAATTGAACTGTCGAGAAGGATTTTTTAAGGGTAGTGTCCGTCACAATATTCCAGTTTTAAAGCGAGGAATCCGAATATTCAATCAAAATTTGATTTTCGTTTGAAACAGCCAAAAGAAAGTGAGAAAGCGAAAAAAAAAAAAAAAAAAAAAAAAAAAAGGCCGCCGTTCAAGCCGTTTTGGGCAGTAGCAGTTTTTTCAAAATCTGAAACTATGTTAAAATAAATTGTTTGCCATCTAGTTGTGCCCGCAAGGTTTTCAGCCCGATCTTCCAAAACCATGGGGCTCTACGGGGCTCAAAAGGGGCCGCGGAAGGGGTCTTGGGGTCGAGTTCGGTGGCGTTTTCGAAGTATTTTTGTTCTTGAAATCCATTTTTGGGATCCCAATACCATCTGTTTTCGCCTTGAGGATCTAAGGGGTTTCATGGGGCTTAGGATGGATGCCTGGAAGTCGAATGAGGTGCCGTTTTCCGTTTTTGGTCACATAATCCATTTTTCGCGGTCCCTCATCCGTCCAAATAGTGACCCCTGAAAATTTTTTATTATTTTTTTCTTTTTTTTTTAAATAATATTAAATATTATATGAGAATATAATATTAGATTGAAATATTATTAAATTAAATTAGATTTATCTTTAAAATTATTTTATAGATAGATCTAATTTTTGCGCGATTTACCTTTATCAAAGACCCTTGTGTAAAATGCAGCGTTTTGCAAAGAGACAGCCGTGAATATCTTAACACTGATTCAATTGTAGTACGGCACCTGGTCAGCAGACCCACTGGTTTATTTTTACTTTAGGGTGGTAGGAAAGCTGTCTTCCGCGGACACATGGAAAATTGTCGCATCTTCTACATACCTTGTCTTTGACTTTCCCCCAACATCCGTGAAGCAAGAGCGAGTTCATAAAGCTTGCTAACTCATTTTATCAAGACAAATGCCAATGGAAATAAATAAGTTTTATAGCTCCCTCATGGCGAAAGTTTTGTACAAGAATCGATATTGTCGTATTATATATCAAAAGACACGACACGATTAGCAAATCTGGATATAAACGATTTTTAATCATCAGCAATAAAAACGAGCTTTGATGCGATCATTCGTTTCTTTATCAATAATTTTTGTGCGTACCGACTTCCTAGAAGTCAACCTCGTTGCGACATGGCAAATCGAAAAGTTGAGATTACCTATTACGTTGCGAACATGAGGTATTGAGGCCTGCCTATAATTAATTAGCCCATTAAAAGGGAGTTTTATGTTTGTCACTCTCATTTAACAATGAGGAATGAGGGATAAAAAAAAAAAATCGACTTTTTGACCGAAAACTTGGCGTTCTGGGCCGTTAATAACAAATAATTATTTGTGTAACTCTGACGCTATCCTTTTCAACGTCGTGATTGTTGTTTTGTCTTGTGCCCATTTGTTTAAATAATTCATGCTTTTCTTTTAAGAGTCAACATCGCAGAGTAGGTACCTATTTATTTCATTTAAAAGGGTGGATTGAAAAAAATGAAAAGTAGAGACTTCAAACGACGGACATGGTCAATATAGGGAAGATTTAGGGTAGTGCGAGTCGGTGAGGGCTGAAGGGATATGTGACTTTAACGCCGGAAAGTAAGCGACCACTTCCGCCCTCAGCCTCACGCTCAAATCATCCCTAAACGCACCCTTACGTGTCCCCACATCAGGGTTACCACCACAAAACACGCCCTCAGCCTTTTCACGCCAATTTTTCCCGTTACGTCAGAAAACTCCCTTTTACGATATCGTCACGTTGCATCGCAAGTTTTGAAGCTTTTTTTTTTGTAGTGTATCGTAATATGTTTCGACAAAAAAACACGTTTTTCGAGGGGAAATGCTCACGTCTTCCGTGGATACAGAAAGATTTCATACTTCTGTATGACCGTATTGGTGATCAAAATTACAACCACTGGCGAGTCTCTCAGGTGGCTAACTCGGTCCGCCGGTACAAGAAGTGAACCCTTATAATGAATTTGAGAAACGCGTTTTCCAGAAACTATAGTTTCTGGAAGCGTATACGCCGAAATACCGTCTCAAAAGTATACAAATTATGCATGAATAACAACAACCAACGCGCTTCTCAAACACCTCCTATCCGGTTAAAGCCGTAATTCTAATCCGTTTGCTAATGCCAGTTATGCTCATGTGACTTTATTAGATCAAGTAGCAGGTTTTAAATTGCTAAATTACAACATAATGAACAATAGATGTCATTGCCATAACGATCCTGATTCGGATATTAAAACTATCAGCAAGCAGCTATTATTATTACAAACCAATTCCGGTAGGAGTTATAACGACCACTACTTATGATTAGTTACGAAAGTTAGTATCTTCTTAGATGTTCAAATTTTATTGAACGAACTCTGTCCTTCAACAAGTAACCACTAATCATAATCGGAGAATCAAACTAAAAAAAACTTAGGTCAGTTAATAACATTTTCAACGGGAGGCGGGATCACTAGACCCACCGATTTTTTATGCTTCAGTGCAAATTATAGAACTTAGTTTGTTCTTTTTTCAATCTAGTTATTCGAAGTTTTGATAGTCGTATTATTACATTAGGTTTTTTTTTTGTAAGTGTTGTTCTCTAGTAAAAAAAAAAAAGAAAAAAATCAATAGAAGGGGAAATGATAATTATTAAGTTAGGTTAGACTATTAATCACTCGGTTAGGTTAACGTGGAAAAAATTGATAAACCGCAAAAAAAAGCTGAAAATTGTATACAAGGGTTTATTATTCTTTGATGTACAAAGGTTACTTGTGCAGAAATTTAATTCTGTCGATGGAAAAAATTTAGAAAAAAAAATTTTTTTTTTGATTTGTTTTTAAAATTTTTTTTCTTCATAAGTTTTCGTTTTTTACTTGAAAATATTTGACCTTCTGGGATCCTTCAAAATCCCATTTGTAGCTCATGAAAGCCCTATAGATCGCAACAGTGAAATCGGATCGTTCCGGGACCCCAAGAAATGGATTCTACGCCCAAAAATACTTCGAAAACGACACCTAACTCGATTCCATAGCCAAAAACTTAAAAAAAAACCCACCCGTAGCCCCATTTTAGCCCCATATCGCCCCGCGGGTTTGGGCGATCGGGCTTAGAATCTTGCGGGCACAACTAGATGGTAAACCGAGTATTTTGTCAAAATTTCAGATTAAAAAAAAAAAAATCTACTGCCCATAAGGGCCCGGACGGCGTACGGCGTATTGCGGACGGACATTTCGCTTTTTGGAATCTAGACCTCTTGAAACGGATAATGTCATATTTTTAGGCCGATCGGAGTCGTCGACCTCCGTCGCGAAAACATAGGTGTATTATTCCAAGAATAATAAACCATTAAAAAAAAAAAAAATTTAAAACAATTAAAAGATTTGGGAACCCCAAAATGATTCTAAATCGTAAATAACTTCGAAAACGACCCCTCACTCGACGCCCCATTTGTAGCCCCATGGAGGCCCTTTACAGGTTGTTCGGGGGTGCTGTAGTATGACTCTATTTAGTAGTCTGGATGAGTCGTATCTAATTCGAAGACCATGACATTGTGCTAACTTAAAGGGCCGAAAAACTGAAAAATGTTCGGTTTTTTTGCTCACAACTTCTATGGTTTTCGACCAAAAGATTTATTTGCAAATTTGCATAGCATTAAGTGTAGGAGCATCAAGTTGCAGATCATTAAGTGTACCCACTACAATTTTGCACGTTTCAACTTTTTTTCCTAAGCTTTATGTTTATCGAGGGACAGTCGATAAAAGTTGAGGAACTGTCTCAAACTGGCAAAAAAGTAAGGTTGTGCCCTCAAACTATCAATTAGTGTTAGTTTTTTGGTAATTATGGTAATCACTCGTCAATACAACTCCTGCCAATACAGCACCGTAATAAATCGTACCTGACGATTTACCTAGGGAGGGATTCGATAAAGCAGCCCTAATAACTTTATTTTAACTGGCGATGATGAAGACCGTTCGAATGAACGTGGGTGGTAAGTTATTGAGGTTCGGTGTATTAAGACTATGAACATGCCTACGTTTCTGTAGATTTATTCCTCTATCATCAGGACATGAAAGTGCAGTGATAATTATAAAGGTATTTTTACCGTCCACTTCGGTTCTGCCCTTGTCAATGCACTTCCATGCCCTGATGATAGACGACCATAGTATGCCGACGTTTTTGACGATTTAATCATAATATGATAATAATATAATATTATTCGTCGTCTAGTATGACCAAACCTCATCAACTTACCACCCTTATTTAAAATTTTGTTTACACTCATTGTTACTATATCGAATTGCTTTTTCAAATTTGTGAAAGACGTTAATTTCCACATTGCTGTATCATATAGGTCGTATATATAGGCTCATACACTATTATAGTAATAGTGTATATGAGCCTCTTAACGTACAATAATCGTACGTTAAACTGACAAAAGTGCTCCTTGGGCGTATCAACACCTACAACATCTACCAACTAATCAAATATCTAACTTAAGAGCTATACCCACAGTTCATTTGATGAAGTATCTTTGTCACATGCTGCGACATGATTTTTATACGACATTCTGTCAGTAGTTTTTAATGAAGTCCTTGGAGTTTTTCCCCCGAAGGGATTGAATTTCACATGTAATAAAAGATAATTATGACCTACATTATTGCATCAAACGATATACCACGGTTCTTCTACCCCGTACAGTAATTTAAACAATAGGTTTTTATTAGCTTCTCGTTATAATTTATGTCAGGGATCGTATGTCCTATTTTGATTGCCGCGGTTCTCGGTCGCTACCTATAAATTTTTAATGAAAATTAAATAAAGAAAAAAAGTACATTATGGTTGAGGAGCAGAATCTTCATTTACTTGGTAACACTGAGTAAAATTTGTAGCTACGTCATGATTGATTTCGTATTGACACACCTGCAGAATTACCTGTGACGTTTGCGAAATTACCGAATATTAAGTCCACATCAGACTCATCAAGCACATTCAGGGACATGAGAATTATAGAATACATTCTCGTATAAATGAGATTGTCAAGTTGGTAGAGGCCACTGTAACGTGACGATAACGCTTTTTAAAGCTATCACCGTACTGACAATGTTGGAATCTTGGAATATTTTTAAAACTGGAGAGATAATACTCTTTTAGGATGAAGAGGACTAAAAGTATCTCCTAATTCTTTTGTTGTATTTTTAAAAGGATTTTTTCGGGTGTTTTTGACGTTACATCGCATGAAGATAGGTGTCCTGTTCTCGTGTCCTGGTTACTATAAATTTGGAATACGAAGGGTTTAGATATTGTGAGCAGGTGCAGATTAACATTGATGCTCTTCTGCCAATTTACAACTCGCGCTGTTATAAATAATTCGATTTCTTTTATCCGTTCTTCTTTGCTATAAATAGCATATTGCCTTTTTGTCATACATGCTTGACAAATGCAATTAGCTTCTGCTGAAAACAATTTCGCGTCGGTGTTGATCGGAAACATTTTAAAACTCCCCCAAACGATTCTCCGATCTAAATTACTAGGGAAATCATACCTCACTTGACTCTATAAAAAACTTTCACCCATAAAACCCCTATAAAAACTCTGGTGGTGAGGGTTGGCGATAAAATTGCAGTACATAACGGCATTGCGGTCCCGATTGGAGTGTATAAGGAGTATTATTACATGGTATTTTTTTTCCAACTCTACTGCTGCCAAAAAATCAGACTGACAGCGGGCGGTGGTATTTTTTCAAATCAACACGTCACGACAGGAATTTTGGGGCGATTCAAAACGCCGGTCCATCCTAGCAAAAGTGTTCATTATCCGAAGAATATTTTTTAGTTTATATTAACGAAAATTGTTCACGCATGAGCATTTTTTGAGGATTAAAAAAATTTCATCCGTAGGTACATACTCAAGCCCAATTAGTATTTTCACATTTCCTCACTAGAGACGTTTTCAGGGCTTCGTTAATAAATAAGCGCGTAGAATATTATAACATGAATGCCTCATCTTTCTCATGTTGTCCCGTGTTGATCTAGGTTATGACAACTCAACAGCTGAGTAGCCCCACAGCCGTTGAGCGTTTGGTAATTCACGCTTTTTTTAGACCAACGAACTAAGCAATAAATCTTAAATTTGACCAAACATCAAATCGTCAAATGAACTTTTAACCAAACCTGGGATAATAAGTAATGGTTGCAACGTCGCAATTGGTCGCATGATATAAATAAACAATTATTGTTGTGTATAGCGGAAAAACAAATAAAATTGATGAGGCAAATTCAGCGGCGGTTCTGATTTGCGCGGGGCGATTAAAATTTTGCGGTGAAAACAATTGAGCGATTGTGTATAAATAATAATAATTTATATATTTAATGCAGGTTTGTAACTTACTTTATTGTATTCTTGATTAGAGCGTGAAAGTCGAGGTACTGAGGTAGATACTAGACGGTGGTGCGAGGAATCAAAACCAAAATCGGGCACATAACACTTGACACGTTCTGACAGCACGAAATTTTAGTTTTTTCAGTTTGAACTTATAAAGGGGAGTTGTGTTCTCATGCGAATTTTGTTAATTTTACAACATACAGGAGGGAAGAGAGGAGGGGGAGAAAATTGTTCGTGTTCAAAGTAATGCGTGTGCAATGGACAACGAAGGGGCCAGGATGGATACTAACTGAAGAGAGCGAGTGAGCGCGCGAACCCCACTCGGTAACGCGCCGGGGCGAGCAGGGCAGGCGCGGGCAGCCCACCCCCCACCCACGCGCCGCCCCCACCACGGCGGCTTTTTTGTCTCCCCCCCTTCAGGCCGGCAACCCCCGTCACGAGGTGCACCCCTTCCCGCCGCCGCGCTTTGCCACCCCCGAGCCTTCCCCCTTTTTTTCGTATCTTTAATGAACGCGCTCATTAGAATCGAAGGCAGAGGCGGAATGACACGGTGAAACCGGGCGGGGAGGTGCTGGGGGTGGCTTTCCAACCCGTGTGTGCCCCTCAACCCTCCCTTTTCCACATTCCCTTTTGGATAATATTCGGCAAGACCGTGTGGTCTAATCCCCCCCCCCCCCAACCCCCTGAAATCCCCACCTCCTTCATTTGTGTGCCCTTCCTTAGACCAGATTCCTCCTTCCTTTGCATAATCGTAGGCTTTTGGATCAATAGCCTGAGATAGGTGGACCTTACCTCCTCAAGATGCCGGCCACCTTCTCCACTTCAACCCCTTACTATACCGGCTTCCCTTACTCTCTCAATCTTTTGATAAATCCTACTCTGTCAGGCTCCTCAACGCCACATTTCTCAAATTTCGCTTGGAAAGACAAATATGTTAATCTTACCAAAATCCCGAAATCAATTGTGTGAAAGCCTCTCGTTGTATCACATTTTCACCAACTTTTCAGAAAACCCAAAAAACTTTTTCAAAACCCTGTGTGGGTGCTTTCTGAAACCACATTTTCACTCGATTTCAATAATATCGGGCTGAGGTATCAATAAGGCACTGGTTTCAAACGATGCAATATTGAAAATTCCAATGATTGCCTTCTTCTTCTTCTTTTTTTGTTTTTTGTATTTTTTGTGATACAGGTGAGACCCTCGAATTGCCACTTTACGTGCGGAACATTCATATTAATCCATTATTTGTACATATTTAATTTTTTCCTATCAACAAAACGATTGGTAAGTCCAGGTTTAAAGTTGAAAATCTAAAAAAAAATAAAAAAATAATAAAAAAATAAAAAAAATAATAAAACTGGAGTTGGCACAATTATTGTGTCTTCAGATTTTTTCTCAAGGATTCAATTGTGTCATTGAACCTCATTAGCGCATTAGCTGAAACTCATTCTATATGAAAAAAAAGAAAAAAATTAACTCTCCTTTTATTTTCTCTTGGATTATAAATTTAAATAGGCATGAAAAAGTCTGAAAACAAACTAATCCGCGAAAAAATTGTGCATAGGATTCATAAGTTTAATTTTCTGTTATTAATTTGGACCAGCAGAAGGGGAGTCAGCTGTGTCCGAAATTCCAGGATTGCTCATATTTTATTAACAAATTTTTTAACAACAATTATTCATCAAGTGGAAAAAAGGTGGATAAAAATGAACATGAGGGAAATCTAGTATAAGACTTTAGTTTCAAAAATGGTTTATAACTACGTTATATTAAAAAAAAAAAATCATAACAATAATTTATCATTAATTATTATATTACTTTTGACGTTATAATTAATTTTTGTTTGAATGTTTTATTTTTGATGATTGATTTTGACACCAGCAGAAGTGGTCTATCTCCCTAATATTGCTCAGGTTTGACTTACAAATTTTGTTAATAAAATCTGAGAAATATGGGAACTGTTGATGATGACTCCTCTGCTGGTGGTCGAAATTGTTTACTCCGTAATGAACAAATTTAGAGTGGGGACCGGTTTCGAGGTGCTAAGCTCATCTTCACCTCAAGACAAGTTGCCTTGACATTTTCCACTGACTGTGTGTAACTACGTTGAAATTAATTCAATAACGGAATAATTCGTCAAAAATCCTAAGTTCGATAATTATTATTGAACTAAGGATTTTTGACGAACTTTAGAAACTACGAAACAATGTTGAAATTTGAAGGTAAATCGAATGGTGGAGGATTTAACATAAATTATTTAAATGATGGTGGATAATTCTGCATGAATAATTTGCTTAGTTTGGAATATAATTTGTTTATTACGAAATGAAAACTTTGCAACACCAGTAGAGGAGTCGTCTGTCTCCCTGATTCCTTTATTGGATTGATCCAACTGCACCTTCGCCCAACATCCACACGGTAAAATCTAAGACTTAGTTTTAGAGCTAGACTTTAGACTTATTTTTTTGTTACCAGCTAATTGACTTATTTTTCGAAGCAGTTTTGAATGTTGAATCATTATGGGACCCAACTTTCCGTTCACCCAAAACTTTTGCCAGTGCATTGAAACTTGTAGCCTTTTGTCACTTAACTTAATTTATTATATTCTACAATAATTGCAATTATTGATAACAGATGGCCTCATTTGTACTTTTGTTAATTGGAACAATGAAATTTGGCGTGAGGTTCTCTCCACTTGTAATTTTCATCTTTTCAATACTCACGTGCCGCATCGACATTCCTCCTTGGAATATTAAATATCCCTTCCCTGGAGATCCCACAAGATAGGGATTCTTTATCTTATAAGTCGTGCCCCCTTTCCGCACATCCAAGAGCGTCAGAAGCGCCTCCCGCTCCGTTTAACCCCTCGTATTTCACATCTGAGGCTCCTCATATTTCAACATCTCCCAACTTCAATAATTAAATAAGAAAAAAACTCTTCCTCTTTTGAGGTCCAAGGATTTTTGCCTCACTCAAACTTCCGAAGTCATGAGGGAGGTGGGGGTGGGGGAGCTTAGCGAGGATCTTTAAATTAGATTATTTTCGACGGAATTGGTGAGACAAATGAATCACCCACAGCTTAAAAAAATATCTCTCTTTACTGTCCCGGGTTGTAATTCATACAGTTTTTATGATGTCTCACTCTGAACCATTGAATATTACGTTCATATTCGTCATATGGCATTGTACGTACTTATAGAAGTTTATTGGGATGATAACGATCCGCGAGGGCTCATTACAACAGAATGAAGTAATTGTTTGCCTTGAAGTTTTTTAATCGCTATACATTTCTTCTCAATTGTAAGTTGGTTCTGTTTAGAGCCAACGTTCTATTAGCGTATTAATCATTTTGCTGAGAGGTTTTTAATCCCATCGAATGCCAATTAAATGGTTTCCATTTTACTGTCTGAGTAAAATTTTAGTGCTATTTACATAAAATCTTACCCTTGAGGGTCTTTAGAGGGATCAACTAGTAACGTATGGTTATTAGTAATTATACCATAAATAATTATAATTAATAAAATATTACTAATTTAGGGGGATCGCCTTATAATAATTATAACTAATTATTATAATAAATATTACTAATAATTATTATTAGTAATATTTTATATCATCATAATGCGGTATAAATATTATATTGGTGTGTACACAATGAAACCGGTAGTGGGATGTCTGGTTTATTTACCGTACGTTTTGGTTTATTAATCTACGCGACGGGGGTCGACAATTTTGATCGGCTTCAAATTTGTCATTGTACGTTTCATAACGCGTAGATCTCAAAAATCAAATGGCCGTTTTGTTTAATAATTTTTCGTTAAATCTGAAATTTTGACAAAGTCAAAATGCGACCACCATCTAGTTGTGCCCGCAAGGTTTTCAGTCAGGCCGCTCGAACCCGTGGGGCTAAAAAGGGGCAACGGGTGGTTTTTTTCAGCTATCTGGTTAGGTGTCGTTTTCTAAGTATTTTTGAACGTATCCATCATTGGAGGTTCCAGAACTATTAAATAGTTCTGGAACCTCCAATGATGGATAAAATGAAATCAAATTTTGATTTCACCGTGGGTGGGCTTTCTTAGAGCTTTTAAAGCAGGGCTTTTCAAACTTTTTGGCTTGCGGATCCCTTGCACGGAACAACTTCTACTGCGGACCCTGTTTGAGCTGCAGAGGCGTGTAGTAGATGGGTGATTCCACGAAAACTGGAAATTTTTGATGTCCAAATATGAGTGAAAAATTCTTTCTTTGTTTATAGATTTTTTTGATTAGGCTTACTTTGAAGGTGGTTCAGATGAAGTTTAGCAACGAATTCAATCATACAAGTGCTCCGTTTAGCAAGAATAGAAAATTTTGTAAATTCTTAAGATGAGGGAATGAGGTAGGTATGAGAATGAGGAAAACAAATAAAATGAGACGCCAGATTGATTTTGAATGTATAATCAATTGACTCTAGCGTACATTGCTACTCAATTAATGAAAAATAGGAAATATATTTAGGTAATATAATAAAATCGTAAGAATGTAGGATCATCCTCATTCTCTCATTCCGAACCTCATTCTCTCATTTACCTACCTATGATTAACGTGAGAGAATGAGAATGAGAGAATGAGGTTTTTGGCTTCAAAATAGGATGCTATTGCACACATTGTAATTACTGCAATTTTCAAAAATCACATGGCACAAGCACTTGGCAACGCTCACTATGTGACTGATAATCAAAATTCTGAAACTTACCGCAACTAGTTTACGAAAGATGAGAGAATGAGAATTCAAGTGCCGAAAGATAAAATTCTCCCACAAAACAGGACACCGACTGAAGAGGGAGGATATTTTGACAATGACGATTTCTCGACGTGCAGACGCGATGTGTGGAAGTGTTGCTGACCCATTTTTCCGGTCCTACTGGGGGCATGGCGGACACACGACTTTCTCAAAATAATGTGAGAGAATGAGGTGACTACCTCCGTGACAGCCACATGATGTTGTCCTTACTCAACACGGTTCACTGTTAAAATCCGTATTCTCTAAAAAGTTGAAGGTGAAGAGCAGGTGAAAATAACGATACATTGGATTTTGGCGAAAATCTACTTGGTTCATCGTCAGTAGTTGTTGAAGTTGGAAACTCTGAGAAAGGGACAGGTGAGAGAATGAGGATATCGAACTTCAAATTTGAAATTTCATACCTAAGTTTTCAAGGAAAGGGATGAAACTTGATTCGAATTAAAGCTATCGTCTTCTCCCTTAAGCCCAAATTTTTTTTTTTTTTTTTTTTAAATCAAATAGGAGAGCCATCGTGTTTGAAAGACCTAAAATTTCCAGTTTTCGTGGAATCACCCAGTTATGGAGTATGCCACTAGGGATCTCTTACTGAAGTGTTTATATTAAATCTAAATTTCAGATCCAAGACACTAAATTTGTAGATTCTTTTACCTAAATAAAAGTTGCCTTATTATCATGCCTCTTCAAGCTAGTGTACTCCACATGCTAAAAATTCCAGCCGTAAATGGAGTGGACTGCAGTCCTCATGAGGATGGATTTAACGAGTATCAACAGTTGCTGATTTGTGTAATTTTACACGAAGAAGGAAACGCAAAAAGGCGAATGATTTCAAGTAACATTTGCTGAATTTTTTAATATTCACCGTCTGATCATCATTTTTGCCTCTTACTCGGAGAGTGCAGGTGCATGTGTGCAGGTCGGAAGGATTTACCCACCAAACTATTTGACTCGCGAAACCCGCGCTTTAATTTGGAAGTGCATTCCTTTCGCCTTTCGGTTGTAAATGCACGTCCTTCGCTGTGATGAAACTCTCGGGACACCTCATATTAAGTGATTAGAGTTCCCAACCAGCTACCGCGTGCAAACGAGATGGCTTTTTTTCTCTCTCGACCTTCCGTCCCCCGATGTGCGAAGGTAGAAAAAGTCCCCCAAGTTGACACCTCATACAGTAATGGGAAGTTACACATCTCTCGTCACACCGTCATCTTCATCTTGGTGATTATCTTCGCCTTTTTTGGTCCGTCATCGCGTTCTTCACTTGTGACTATGCCATTAGGTGTACCACATCAGCGTTTCACAATGTGCTGTGCGGCTCCCTCTCATTTGTCCCCAGACATTCAAACTCGGGTACTCAATGTTCATTTCTGAATAATGTACTTAAAAGATATTCCCTTCTGAGAACGACAGTTTACACAAACACATATTCCAACTTTTTGGAATCTCAACTGCATCGAATTTCTTTAATGCACTCACCAAAGCACACTCCAAGTGAGCGGAAGTCTCCAATGAAGCGTCCGAGCCATTTTGTGCGGTAGGCATTTTTTAAACTGTGAAATTTTGACAAAATACTCGTCTAGTTGTGCCCGCAAGGTTTTCAGTCCGATCGCCCAAACCCGTGGGGCGCTATGGGGCAACGGGAGGGGTTTGTGCAGGTTTTCGGGAATGGGGTCGAGTTAGGTGTCGTTTTCGAAGTATTTTCGAACGTAGAATCCATTGAATTGTTGAATGATAAACCAAGAGAGAGAAAATTTAGTATAACTAGGGTTATACTGGTATATTGAAGTTTTAAATGATGAATTCAAATTACTCTCTACTTTGCCATCAGGTTATTGAGAGGAATATCATCAATGTGAGGGAACTCGCAAGGGGGAGTGAGGTACCTATGTAGTAAAGTTATCGTATTGTTCGAGCCTAGTTGGGGAAACACTGTGGTCATTTCATATGCAGTGCCGCAGTTCTGCCATCCCTTCGGTAGGAAACCCCCATCACATCGCCAAAGGAGGGAATATTGTGTTTCCTTAGGCCAAACCATTGTTAGAATCCTCTAAGACGATTGTCCTCCCCGACATCCCTCCCGGGCGCCCAACTTTGAACTCCTATTGGCTTTGTACTTTGGCTCAATTAAACGTTAGCCCTCCTCCTCTTCGTCTGGTAATTCTAATCATTTCAGGGCATTTGATTGCCTCGAGTTACCCCTCACGTTCCTCGTCCTGGCGGCTCCGGTCGAGTTGCTTAATGCTGGGGAGGGACTGGGAGAATTTCTATCAGCCGGAGCCCACATTACTTGAAGCAACTTGATGGTAAGATGTGGTTCAGCTCTTCGCGCTGGTATTATCATGTGAGATATTACATAGATGAATCCTATACTGCTGGGCTCCTCAAACTTTTCCATTAGGGTGTATTACCTGCCGCCTCCGTATGACTATGCCAATATCTGACATCCTCTAAAAAATGTTGTTTTTGAAGCCCTGAATAGAATATTCAAGTATATCGAAACGTTGATCTATTAGGTATGTCAGATCAACTTGTGACTGAACCTCGAGATCCCCACAACCGAGCTGGACCATACCAGTCGAGAACGAAAACCTCAACAGTAATAATGAACTACTGGTTTCTAAAGTGGTTCGTTGTACCTACTTACTGGGTAGAAACATAATAAAAAGTGCATAAAGTCTTCAAAACGCAACAACTAAAAATGTTGGTTCCAACATCTGACGGTGACCTCCTCAGAAATTCTTTTCAGGGTAGTAGAAGGGCTAAATAGTTTGGGGCTGCCCTCTCAAACCTGGAGCCCGCTGAATATTGTAAAGGAGTATAAACATCTCTTTTGACTGGTGCCCCCTAATGTATTCCTTTGCCTTCCCTTTCAAGCCCTTCTCACGAGGCTAAAACCACCGTCTCCCTCCTTGTCTTACGTTATTGGGAATTAATGGAAATTTACTGGCGGCCGGCTCCTTAGAATAAGGAACTAGATAGATTGACCCGAATATTAATTTGCAAGCCCGTTTTGCCCCTCCTCGTTTGATTTAATCCTTTTGCACATGCTCGGAAACCTGATCGATATCCGATCTTGGCAGTGGGTATTATTTTGGTGATTGAAAACATTATTACCATATATTATATGGATTTGGGCGGCATTGGATGGAATGATCCTTTCAATTACTTGAGTCCTCATTAAAATGAAATTGGGAACTGCACCACAGTGTAGACGTTAAGACACCCACAAGCTTAGTGAGCTTACGTGTGGTTGTTTTCCTGACAATTCAAGTTTTGTTTGGTGTGATGAGCGAGGGCGCTATGTCCAAAATCACGCCACCGCATGAGTTTGGAGTTGGGGTGTGATTGGCGAAGTTGGCTTTCCCAAGGTCCATTCGAGATGCCGAGGGTTCCAAGAAGCCCACTTGAAGTTGAGACTGAGCGGGCGAGTTGTGAACTTTCACTGGAGATGCCCAGATCACACCTTCTGCCACGTCCTCGATGCCGCCCCCAATTCTCTACAACCATCCCAAGGAAGTGGGACAGGTCCTTAAGCTCTTGGGTTCTTCAAACAATTTATCCTAGGGATTCAACATGGAGTCACCAGGACCTCCGCTCCGGTCCCGAGTTTCCCACTTTCCAGCCAAAATAGAGTGATCGGACATGATAGAGATGCCGATCACTGTGAGTCGTGATTACTAGCATGAGTTTGGGCACGAGTAAGACCACCGATGTGGCCATTAGCCATGACGTGCGAGGAAGGAACCGTACGCCGTTTCCATCTTGCAGATTTGTGATACAGCAGCCGAGCGAGGAAGCAAGTCTTCCTTTCGCTGATGTCCACTACAGAGGACGCTCGTGTGTGAGGATTGTGCAGACGTGTACCACAATATGCTGGTATATAGCCACATGGCGTTTTTAATCGATAGCATTTTCGAACGTGTTTGAAAGAGTTTCATATTATTTTCCAAAACATTATGAAATTTACTCAAATCAAAAAAGTTTTAATATTTCGACACCACCATGGTTTTGAATCAGTCCCTTGGCACTCCTGAAAAGTTGGTGTCAATGAGATGTCTTGTGGCTTTTAGACCCTGATATGCTGGTTTTGGGCTTCTACGGTGTAATACATATTTCTGGAACAATTAAATTTTGAAAATTTTAAATTTTTTAAAGGAGCAGGGCATTGGGTATTCTAGGACAGGCTCTGTCATTGGTAGTTCGTCGTCCAATGAAATCAAAGCATAAACTTTTTTTAACCTTCATCAACGGTTATCTACTGTCAGGTTATACAACGTTGTAACCACAATTGAGAGGAAAATCTTCCTGTTTATTTACGCTGAATTTAATTCTTCGGTTAATTACGGTGAGGTTATGGTCCAAGATTGATCATTGCTTTATCACGTGACATCACGTTTGGGGAAATTTATGAAGTGTCAAAAGTTTGTCTTTCGGTTCAAGTGTCAAAGTACGTAAAAGTAAGCCACGCAATCATGAAGGAAAATAGTAATGCCGACTTGTCCTCACGCTATCGTGGACAAACCATATTCATGGCCACGATCTAAAGCAAACAAATGTTTTTGAAAACACTACGTTTTGTGCGAGTGCAATCTGGTGTATTCAGGGCCGTGGAGAGAAAATCCGGGCCCGGGGGCAGAATTCATCGGGCCCCTAAAAAAAAAAAAAAAAAAAAGTATGAAAATTTTTCCTATATTGATCTGTCCCTTTTCCCATTTTGCCTCTCCTCACCCCTTTTTTTACAAAAAAAAAACAAAAAAAAAACAAAAAAAAAATTCTCAAGAAAATCCGGGCCCCCCCTACGAAGGCCGGGCCCGGGGCCCACGGGTCCAGTGCCCCCCCCCCCCCCTCTACGGGGCTGGGTGTATTAGATATTGGGGAGCCTGAATTACAAATCCCAAATAATCACAAGTAATTTTCTGTGCTCAGACACTTAGTTTACCAGCGCCAATCGCACTGAGTACATTGTTACTAGTTTAACTACCTACATTCTATTCTACATAATATGTAGAACATATATTATATGTTCGGCAAAAATTTTCTTTGACCTTATTCCCTAGCCCATTGGGCTGATACTCTTGTACTGTTGGTAAAGCTGCGATCCTCGAATTCCAAGACGCATTTTCTTGTTCCGTGTTGAATTCAATCTGAAATGAGTTCCAAAAGTTGTCTGGTACCGTAGCGCCTTCGGCGTAAGATATGGAAATTGCTTTCTTCGAAAGGAGCGTCTTCTTTTCGTCTAGCCGGATTTGATCCGGTTACATCCTCTTTCCGAAAAGTAGAAAAAGCGGGTTGTTATTGAAAAGCCTTCACGGGCCTAACCAACCGTCACATGTGGCCACGTTCTTTTTTTTTTTTCTCTTTTTTTTTTTTTTTTGCTCCTCCGTCTATTACGCATCACGCCGGAATAACAGAGGCACGTATACTACGAGAAGGAGTTATGAATGACAAAAGAAGTAGCGTAATCCTGGAGATACGACGTATGAATGAAGGGAGATTGGAGCCAGCGGGGTCCCCCTAAACACTTCCCGTTGACTGGTTTTCTCGACTTGGGACGCGTAGTTTTTGTCGTCTCCGTCGTGCACCACGAAGAATGAGAGGACCTCCGTGTGGAAGGGCTATCCATTCACGATTTCCTTGACCATTGAAAGATCCTTCTTCAAGGTAGTCCTCCAGTTCATTCATCGGCAAGGAAACAGTTCATCAAAGGAAGGGGAGGCCTAGGAACCCTAAAATTGTCGTCGTTTATACCCTGGGTCACCGCAGTCATCTGTAGTTGAATGCCATTTCACAGTAACGTGCTTTGAATAAATTAAACGAATATACTGCCTTGTTGTAACTCTTGGCTGAACATTTTCTGGAAAAGCTTGTTTGTGACCGTCGAACTAACTTTACTCAACACTTGTGACTACTTAATAGCAAGAAACTTGGCTCTGTCAGTGAAAGCGTTTCTTGTCTCCTTCACTTTGTCTCACTCCGCCCTCAACGCAGCTCCTAATGCAACCCGTATGTAGAGCCGCCTCCTAATGTTTTGCTTACTTAAGCTTGATGAGCGTTTTTTGTGAAAGACCCCCGCCGACGACGAAGGATACCGTGATTAAAAAAAGTGGCATATATCACAACTAGAAAAGGGGTTCGCGGGTCCTTTTGTCCCTGCTGGGCGCATTTCCATAAATCAGTTGCCCATCCTGCTTCCTGGCCGTCATCCTGACATCATGGGAACATCAGATGACTTCTTTGTGTCCCTCCGTGGGACATCTCACCTCCATTTCCACCGAGTCTTTACCTTCCTAAAGCTTGCGTCATTATTGTTTGCGTCCACATCATCCATCACACTGATTCTCATTATTACGACAAAGAAGCGGTAAAAGCTAAGTTGATTGATTTGAGCTCAACAGTGCAAGAATGTTTTATATAGATAAGAACATACTGGTAATTTACATTTAAATAGTCACTTAATAAGTTAAAAAATATCATTTCCATGTCTTTCCTTCTACTCGTGCTTGACGTCTAGTTCATCACACCTCTGGACTTTCCTCACTGATGAATGAACGCCTAACGCGAACACAAAGAGAATGGCTTTAATAGTTTTTAAGCCTCCAGCAATTATCGTTAACGGACCTCCTTCCTAATGGCTCACTGCCGGTCAGGTTTTATGTGCGAACCACCTCCGGGGTTATAGGTTTCCGTCGGAACATACGTGGGGTCTTGCAGACTTCCGCTCTGCTCGTTGAGGTAACAGATTGCAGGGAAGACTTAAGTCGTGGCGAAATTGAGTCAAGACGTTAATTGTTGCAAAATTCTATTAAAAAAAAAAAAAAAAACCCCTAGTTTTTTTAGTTATTTACAAAAAGAAAAATAGTTGGGTGTGTACCTACCCTCCAAAAATTTTCTAAATAAAAAAAATAAGAAAATATAGATTTTCTATGGAAAAAATGTCTGTCCATGTTTTTTAAATTGCTGGGGGGGAGGGGGGGCGGAACGAAACGTGCACAAAACATTAAAAATCTGGGAAAAACAACATTTAATGTAGTTTTTTTGGAATGCAAACGTCCTGAAACCACTCAAAACAAACTTCTATGAAGGTTTGGGGCTTCAGGAATAAAAAAGCAAAATCCGAGTCTTAAAAATTTTAATTTTTTTATCATTTAATGATAAAAAGTAAAGCAAGTTTTTTTGTGTTAACCAAATGGTTTTCACAATTGGAGCACGAGCCGGCCCCGCACTGTACTTGAAAAAGCTTTAGACATTTTTGCTCCTTAGAAGGATTCACATAAACTTGCGTTCAGAGGTGAATTGTCTGCCGACAAAACAGGTATTACAACACGTGATTGACTTATGGTCAAACAATGGTGTTCGAATCTGGGGGCGATTCAGCGGTACGGGGGCTGATCAGCGCCCCGACTGCTTTGTAAACAGACGTTTCACTGACGCCTTAGCCCACGGGGCCACCCGGTCCCCCTAATATAACCTAAAAATTATAAGGTAGAATTAGTGTTGGGGGGTCGAGTGGGATGTGGTTTTCAAAGTATTTTTGTACGTGTACTCCATTTAGCTCATACCCTTTCGACTACTGCTTGGGAATATATGGGCTCGTTTGACGTTTCAAGATGTAGGCCATTATTATTAAGCCTAGAATGTAGGCCATTATTTCCTTGTCTACTTGTCTGAGCTACACTGGCGGTTTTATTTTTTTGTAGGCGGAATAAGTACCTACAGTAGCAGCCGTCGAAGTGAACCCAAACCTGCCTATTTCGCAAACTTTGACTGCCGTTGCAGCAGCAAGAAAGCGACAACATATTCAAAAATGGTTATTTTCAGAGAACTTTTATTTTTTGAGTTTAACCTTTGACGTGGACTGCCTCTTATATTAAGTCACACTCTTGAAGGAATTATCCTTGTACCTACCTTGTCATTAGAAAAAAAAAAACATCTTGGTATATGCACTACCTACCTTCTCGTTATATTGGTTAGGACTACTTACGTAAGTCTTGAAAACTCTTGAAAATTTACATTGATGGTAACTTCACGTATATAATAATACAATAAAAATCATTACACAAACACTATAAGGTTGCTCAGCCTGGCTCTCTCACTCTCATTAAATTATTACTAAGAGCAAATTTTACTATTATGCTTTTGAAGATGACAAAAAATCAAATAAGTATCAAACTACCTGGAATCGAAGACTCGCAATTAAAATCCCCGTACCCACCTGACGATCTTTGAATAACTTCTGAGCGAACTATCGCACAGTTGAAATCAGCGTGAAAAACTTAGTTTAACCGAAGTAGTTCTCTTCTGTGGAGCGGTCCAAAGTTGTCCCGCGATTTGGTGTTTTCCAATTTTTTTCGTTGTCTGAGAGAAAACAGAATAGGAAGTTCCCCTTCCAGGTGCCACCTACCGCCCGAACAATAATTGTTGCCTTAATTGCCGAACAATTATTGTCTTATTGCCTTATTTGTGGCGGACGTGGCGGACTTATAGAGCATTAAATTGTCTTATTTCCTTATTTGTGGCGGACGTGGCGGACTTATTTAATAGAGCAAATTTTGCTATCCCCTCAATCACACTTGTGATTGTATTTTCCCTTTCAACCTTTTAACTTCTTCAGTACTTTCTCAGTACGCTTTAGTACATCTATACAGGTGTCTTGACTGTTGTTACCCGACGGAGTTGATTTAGTTGTGAGATAAGTTTAACATGAATTTTATAATGAAATAAGAAATGGTAGAGAAAATAATACGGAGATGGAAATGAGAAATGGAAGAAGACATTAGAAGTTTTATTAAGACAATGTGATCTTATTGTATACCTAGTCCAGAAAAAAAAGTAACCACGTGACACACTATTATAAAAAGACGATTTCAGACGAAGTAGTTTATTTCCATGGAAATATATATATGGAAATAGACTACTTCGTCTGAAATCGTCTTTTTATAGGATGGATTCCCACTATCTCGCCGCGTCTACCTTACGTTACACAATTTTCTTCTCGGATGGAGATGGGTTTGAGGATCGCCCATCGATATACATGTTAGTTTACTACATCGATGGGATTGCCATGAGCACGGGGTGAAAGTGGTCACTTTTTACTAATTTCGAAATTACTCGGATCCCTTCAAGTTTTCTTCAACCATTGAAGGGTACAGGGAAAAAACCATCTATGTCAAGAAAGCTGCAATCTGAGAAAAACGAGTTTTTAATTTCAAAACTGAATAAAACCGAATTTTCGAACTAGTTCTTAGGAGGTGCGGTGCGAGGAATGTCAAATTGTTAAATTCGAGGACCCTGTGCGGGTGGGCCGAAAAACCTCAAAACTGCCAGACTGTTTTCGGCTTTTCGCTCATAAATTCTACTAAGCGGTTTTCGCCCAAAAGGTTCATTTGTAGAGCACTTTGTGTAAGTATTTAAACCTTTTTTCTAAATCTTACATTAATCGAGATACAGCCGATCAAAGTTACTGGAGGTTTCTCAAAATTGCAAACATTGGCAAAAGACGAAGAATTTGGCTCTCGCACTATCGGTTCTATGGTAATAATCCGTTAATATCGACATGCTGGAACAAGGGAGGGTCTGCTGACCCAGTGCCTATTTCTGTGATGTGATGATATCAAAGGTTTTCGTGGCAGGTCATAACCATACTGTAAATTCCAGTCAAGCTATAATCTTGACCCTCGATTAAATCTTCAAGAATTTGATGTATTAGGAAAAACGTTTCTATTATATGTATTAAACTGTAGTAAATTAAATACTCTACAACATTGAAAAAAAAAAAAACTTTAAACTTTTTGGGAGAAAACCGCTTACTTAAGAAGTTATGAGCGAAAACCCGAAAACAAGCAGATATTTTTGAGGTTTTCCGGCCCTCTCAAAATCAGCACAGGGTCCTCGAATCGGATAACTTGCCCAAGTCATCTCACAGCACCCCCGTATTACCTCTTAGAGCTTCATGACATGATGCATTGCTACTATGTCATAGTCCTGTGTTCATAGTTCATTTGTATAGATATGAATAAAAAAAGAAAAAGAAAGGCACCTTATAAAACCGCTGTAATTTAGTGCCAGTTTAATTCTTGCCAGAGTATATGGTAACGCACTTATAAACGCGTACTCGTCTCTCTACCCTACTTCACTGAGGCTATTTGCAGACTAGGTTTATAGCAAGTGTTCTAGATGAAATCCAACTCTCATTTCGATCCCGAGCATCAAATGGGGTTAAAGATGTCGCTTTCCAAGTATAACAGGCTGTTCCCAAGCGTCAACCACGTGGTATGTATTATGATGAAAAATATGAGCCCTCGTAGCCTGATAATGAGGTTGTTGTGTCTGTGAAACGACATGGGGGAGGTTTGTGTTGCTTGTGTGCAGTTATTGCGCACACGTTCGCAGTGTTCCATTACTCCCGCGGTGACCTTTTCCCAAGGATTCCTTGTTAAAGCAAATGGGAGTGAGGAAGGGGGGTGTGCTTCTCGTACGCACTCAAGTTTTGCCTTCAGCTCCTCCTTATGCACACTCGAAAGCGTCTTATGAATAATAGAGTTGGTCCTAACGAAAGATTTTCAAAACTCCCGGAACGTAATTTACTCACTCCGTCGCCCTTAAAATTACAAAAGTTACTAATGAATAAAAATAACGAAATAAAATTAATGAAGTTTAAATACTTTTAATTTAAAAAAATATAATATAAATAAATAAAAACTGCAAATTTTACATACAGGTTTATTATTCCAGTGTGGTTGTTTGCCGACGGTGCAGAGGTCTCATCCAATGAGGTGGTTAGGGAGAGAAAACGGTTTATTATTCTTTGAAATTAATGTCAATAAAAAAAATTTGAAAAAAATTAATAATTATAAAAATATTTTTTTTAAACGCTGAAATGATTACACAAAGGTTGATTATTCTTTGAAATTAATTCTGAGTCAATAAAAAAAAAAAATATTTAAAAAAAATCTACATTGTTCGGACAGATGTGGGACCTCGAAAAATGGATTATGCGTCCAAAATTACTCGGAAAATATTTGACCTCCTGGGATCCTTAAAAAAGCCCCATGAGAGCCTAATATATCCCTACAATGAAATCGAATCGTTCTGGGACCCCCCAAAATTGGATTCTACGCCCAAAAATACTTCGAAAACGACACCTAACTCTACCCCATAGCCGAAACCCTTCAAAATGCCCTCTCGTAGCCCCTTTTTAGTCCCACGGGTTTGAGCGATCGGGCTGAAAACCTTGCGGTCACAACGAGATGGTAAACCAAGTATTTTTCCCAAATGTCGTTTTTGGAATCTAGACCTCTTGAAACGAATTATGTCAAATTTTGAGGCCAATCTGAATTTCCGACCTCCGTTACATAGGAGTATTATTCCAAGATTAATAAACCAAAAATGAGGTGTAAACTAATTTAAAAGCGAGCGATCTATGATTCGATTTGTGTTTTCCATTACTATCATATAATATTTTTCTATAGTATTTACTTGGCTCTTTTAATCACTATGCATAGCTTCTGTTCGTGCTAAACTTCGTATTCTGTTTGCGTACCGCGTTCATTTTTTTCTCTCATCTCTCACGTATTGTGGCTACCACCGTAAAACCTTAACTCGCCTGCCTACCTACATTGTTCGAGAAACCTAATCACAGGTTGTAAAATTTTATCCTTGGAGCTTGGAACGTTTCTTGCCAACATCCTTGATGTGCAACTATGAAAAATTTTCTATCTGCTCATTTTCCACAAGTTAGCGCAAAGCGGAAAAACATGGCGAATGCTGAACGGCCGGCGTTTCAAAACGAATTTGCATAATAATATCTGCAGAACTTTAATGCCCACGTGGATTGTGGGTTGGCGAGTTTCCTCCCATTGGCTGCAAAACCATCCGCCTCTTCGATGTTGTCTCGAATGATGTAGTCTCGAACTAAAATTGTGGTTTTATTGATAGAATATCGATAAGTAGCTATTTACTTCCGCTGTTGCGTAAACCGTCTTTATAGGCATACGAGGGGTTTCCGGAAAGGATGTCCGCTGCAGGCTGATCACGTGGCTTGACGAATTGGACGGCTTTATAAAAAAAACCTAAGCGACGAAATTGAAACGGGATATTTTTAACAATGTTCAACCGGCCAAGGAAATAGTTTTTGGGTTACCTGAATGAATTTTGGTACTTTCTAGGTTTATTATTTAAATAATATGTAAATAATAAACCTGTATTATACGTATATTATACGATAACTCGAATGAATCAGGGTCTTGACTCTGGTATATTTTTGCTGATTATCCACTAGATCAAACATATAGTTAGTTCCGATTCGAGTCCCTTATATTTTCCGAGAAGCTGTACCTACCTACACTTGTCTTGCGTCAGGAAATTACAAAAATGGGATCACTTCCGGCATTGTCCCGGCTTCCTCCACGAAATAGGAACGGAATAGAAAGTTTCGGTTTTGTGCTCCCTCAATACCTCTCCCGCTACCCTTAAATTAATATTAAAATGCAGGAAAAATACTCACATAATACTGTCGGTTTGAGGCTTAAGCCTAATCCGATAAAATAAAAACGTTCCATTCGTTGGCCAATTTGTAGAGAATATCTTTGTGGACTCGAGTGTCGTATTGTCAGAGCTAGGAATCGATCCATTGATTCTCATTCATGATCGGCCAGTGCCCAAATGAAATTCATTTCGTGATTTTACTATTTCCCATAAGCTTTAAATTGACTAAACAATGAGTTGTCCGTGGGGGTTGTGTGATTCTCTTAAAGGGAGAATTGTTTTGTCTTCCTTTAAATTGGCTGCTTATGGGCTCGTGAAGTCGGGCCAGGAAATTTTAGCGAGTGGTTCGCTGGTGGGACGCTGGGGAACCCGCTCTCGTTAGACAAGGAGGTCACCAGGCTCTCAGCTCCAGTTCTGGGTGCCTTCTTTACAGCGAAAATAGTGATTCGACTTGATAAATACATCGATCACTAAAATAAGTGGTCGAATGCTGGCCCGAGGGAGGATGCGATCACGTTGGTCACGACGTGTGGGGAAGGAGCGGTTTCCCGTTTTCCGCACGTGGTCGCAGTCGTTCGCAATCTAGCGGTTGAGTGAGAAAGCATTTACGTCTTCCGTTCGCTGATGGATGTTACACACAGCGACACACATACGGGTGGATTCCCCAAGCAGGTGAACGCTACTTGTCTCGCCTATATAACTCAAATTGAACGATTACCTCATTTGAAATTCAGCCAGGTCAGCAAAACTCTCTTTCCGAAACTAATGATATTGAATGGTAGACATGAAATGTGATAATCAGTGTGTAGTACTCAGGAACATGGTTGAAATGAGCTCCTTGAAAACGAGCTCCTTGAATGATTTGTTTTTGATTTTCTCCTCCGAAAGTTACGAAAATGGGTCAACATAGCAGAAAAACTGTTTCCATTACTTATAGGGCGAAATATAATATTCAAACAAATATTATTTGAATTCCATGTTCTGGTTGGTCCGCGAGATGCAAGTTAGACAACTTTGCTACACTTCGGGCCGTATTTGGCACCATTACATGTAAAATCTTCCGTCAAAAGCCTTCAGTCTTACGGAGCGTTCTCAAATTTTCGTCAGTCGTCACAAGGTTATCACTTAGAGATCTTGAGAGTTCTTGGAGATGTGAAATGATGTGAACAGGGTTGCTGGGTCGTGCGTGTTCAGTAAAAACATCACTGCGCGCACTGGCGTTCGATGCGTGTCGTAATTTTTTTCTCTCAGTTCAAAATCTAAAAACAAATCTATAACTGCTCTGCTCGTAACTATACGAATTTTTGAACAGGAAATTGATGTAAAGGGGCTTTAAAGGGTGCTGAATCATAATAATATTATGTTGTTAGAAATGGGAAATTCCGACCTATTCAAGGAGCTATTGAGTTATTGCAGTAGCTGAACTAGATGAAAAGAAGGACAAATTCGTAGCTTGCTAACTAACTAACTAACTAGCAATAACTTTTCCTTATTGGAAGGGGCTGTTTTTGGCGCTTTCCTGCTTTGTGTTTTAAAACCTCTAGCATGAATTAGACACCTGGGAATTGCAATGCCGAAGAGGTGAATATTGAGTTAACCCCCTTAAGCTGGTTTTGGCAAAATCGCCGGAGATTGGCCATCGAAACCGATGTGGTTGAGATAAGACATGAAACACTCTTCTCCGATAGAGCTTGTCGAGTTGAGTCCATTGACACCAAAAACTCAATAACGAGGTTTTGGCACTCTTCGAAATCGGCGAGTAGTAATGTGAAATTGGTTAGGGGGGATTGTCAATGGACCATACGAAAGGTCTCTAAGCTGTATGATACTTTTTTGGTGGGGGGGTTTGAGGAGTTTCATCGTATAATCATTGAAGTTCCGCCAGGATTCAATGAGGCCCCCAGACTAACTTTTTTTTTCATTTGCCTCCGGGACGAAAACAAAGTGTGTCGCTTACCATCCGAGGCATAACGTACCGCCACCTACCCCGAGACGAAAATCCACCTCGTTCCAGCTTCCTCCCCGTCGGGGAAAACGGGTAGGAGGCATTGAAGATTGAAGGGAACGCCTTGGCCGATTAGTCACACCCTCCCCACTCTTCGTCTTACCTTCCCTTCGTCAAGGACAATATTCCCCAAAAACGAGGAGATGTGCATAATTTAACACCATCATCACGCTCTTCTCTTCATTTGTGATTTGCCGCTCCCTCCACCTCCCCAAAACCCCTTCCAATTTTCGCTCAGACTCCCTCTTACGTCCATTCCTGTTCCATGTCAATGCACTGGGTCATGCTCTTTTCTCAGAGGAACGCACAATGAATTGGAAAACATTCTACTGCATGTGTTTTTGAATTGTTAATTCAAAGAGCCAATGTTAACATGACTTGAAGTGATCATGCTTCATTTTGCTCACTTTGTCAAGATTTAAAATGTCATCTTACCCCATCTTATCTCTGATCCAAAAGTCAGTTTCAAATTCGTTAATAGTGAACAATTACGTCACTATGACCCACCAGGGTCTGAATCCTTAAGTGCAGCGGTGACATTCAACCAGGACGCAACATTGTATCACTTGAAGGTTACTGGGAGGGAAATGGTACGTTTGGTGAGTTGGAGAAGCTCACAACACGTAAAACGAATGATTTATCGTCCATAATTCTTGAGACTGATGGCTATTTTAATTTTCTATACCGCGTGTGGTATAGCCCAAGGTTGCATTAACATAATCTTTATCTCGACTTGTTCAAACTGTGTATGCAAGAGTGAAGCTAATAACCCGTTGGGAGAAGGAGAGACATTCTTGAGTGGTAGCTAAAAAGAATTGTTACCTAGTGCTTCCATCGCGAGAGAAACCTGGTTATAAAAAGTTGCTATTTTCTCATTTCAGACGATAAGAACGATGGAACGACTCAGAAACCCTCTTCGGGATGGGTAGTAGGTAGGATGGGTGACCCCATTAGCCAGATATCCAGTACAATTGAAGGACTTGCGGACCATACGAATGAAAACTGGTTTTGGAAGTTGGTAGAACTGCCTTTTAGCGATTTAAAAACTTATCAATGCACATGGGCACCAACCTATGCCAACCTATGTTGGTGGTACATGGGCTCTTTCTTAATTGGCTTTGACAGGTAAGTAGACCAGAAAAATACGTTTTACCCTAAGGTTTATTATTCTTCGGTATAAACTGTACGTGAATTATTGGTTTAAAAAAAATTATTATATAGGTACAATTATTACAAGTATTATTACAAATATTGTAATTCTGTCAATAAAAAAAAACACTATTTCTGTAAACGGTTAGGATAATGATGGACTTGAAAAAAGTGCAAATTTTACACGAGTGTTTATTATTTTTTTGATTTAGGTTACTTGTCCGAAAATTAATTTTGTGAAAATGGAAAAAAGTTTGGAAAAATTTTTTTTTGTTGAAAGTTTATCTTTTTTCAATTTTTTTTTACTCGGAAAATATTTGACTTCCTGGGATCCTTCAAAAATCCCATTTGTCGCCCCAAGAGAGCCCTGTATATCCCTACAGTGAATTCGGATCGTTCCGGGGCCCCAAAAATGTATTGTACGTCCAAAAATTATTCGAAAACGACACCTAACTCGATCCCATAGCCAAAAGCCTTTAAAAAAAAAAACCCTCCCGTAGCCCCATTTTAGCCCTATAGCGCCCCACGGCCGTTTGGGCGATTGGGCTGAAAACCTTGCGGGCACAATTAGATGGTAAAAGCAAGTACCTATTTTGTCAAAATTTCAGATTTAAAAAAAAATTCCTACTGCCCAAAATGGCCGGGACGGCGTACGGCGGACGGGCATTTCGGTTTTGGAACGGATAATGTCAAATTTTGAGGCCGATCCGGGTCGTCGACCCCCGTCGCGATTACATAGGTAGGTGTATTATTCTAAGAATAATAAACCAAAAAAGAAGAATTATACTTCCAAAATTACTCAGAGAAAGACGGTTCATTCGACTTCATATGAATATGGCATCCTTCATCAATAGCTCCATTTGTTGCCCCATGATCCCCAGATACAGGGTGAGGTCGGATGAATCTGGGGCTCCAAAGAAATGGATGGTACGTCCCAAAAAGAATCGAAAAGGTCACTTAACTTGATCCCCTAGCCAAAACCCTTCAAAAACCCCTCCTGTTTTCAGCCCCACGGAGCCCCGGTTGTTGCGATCGGGCTGAAAACCTTGGGAAAAACTAGATGGATTTTTTTCTTTATGCCGTGGTAGCTGGCAGCATGGCCATTCGCTCCCTTGCCGTCCGGTTGATGGAGAATCGAATATTTTTTCTAACTGTTAAAATTTTCGGAAAATTCGTACTGTCCAAAACGGCCTGGACTGCGGACGGATATTTCAATTTTGGATTCTACCCGTCAGGAAATTTTCTATCGATGGAAGGCCCTTTCTGACTGTTGAGTTTAGATCGGAATGATCGGTAGTGCTCTCACACTCAAATTCTCTACGTCAAAACTACGTAAACCGAATTTTACTCGCATTAAATTATAATTTTTTCAAGTGTGAAATGGTGAATTTGAGTTCCGAGTATAAATTGTCAGCAACGTGAATTGATCAAGAGGGTCCAGGGTTCTGAGTGCAAATAGGGTAACTTGATACAAACGTGATCAAATGTTTCTGTGCGGCGCGGTCGGGAGAAGAGACACAGATACGAAAGACGAGGAGGGTGGAGTACTTGGGAGTCGGTTTACTCGGGTGATTTATCTTGGCGACTACTTGTAAACCCCCCTGCTCTCCTGCAATCTTCGTACTTACCTCGCCGCCCTTACCCTTAACCCCTCTGGGCGGTTCTCCCTTTCCCAAGTATATGTGCGGGTGTGTGCGTAATTTGGTGGGTAGCTTTGTCTAAGGAGCTTTGGGGAAGTGTAGGGCTCGCAGGGGGGAGTCCGGCCTCCGTCCTGGGAGAGAAGTCTACCCAGCACAATGCCCCCCCCCCCTCCTTTCAACCACCACCAACGCCATCAACATTAATTACGCAAACTTGGAACCTATGCACATTCGGACTCTGATGTCTCAACACCTTACCTCCCCCACAACTTGGATCAATAACCTCTTAGCCACTTACATTTCGGGATCCTGAAGAGGACTTAGGTGGGGGTTATGAGGGGGTGTTGTTGCTAAGATCCGGCCACTGGCCTCTTCATCCCGTTTGGGAATATCTCACCCATCCAATTCCCCTCAGCATATATGCTGAGCGAAATATTATTTAGATTTGTGTTGGTGCCATTTTCCATTGGTTTGATGGGGAAACGGAGACATCATTCCCGAGTGCCGCAAGTAGGTAGACGATTTTCACGTGGAAATTCATATGGCAAGCTTGATGATTCTCCTCATAATATGTTTTCGCGACCTCAGTTGAAACATTTGAGTATCCTCAAAAGTTTTCCATTGTATTTCAAAAGATCCCTACATTGCAAAACGCTGCAAATTTTACGCATGATGCTTCCCTTATATCGCCTGGTAAGAGCAGAACTGACTAAAGTAGAAAAATGTGAATTTCGAGAAAATCGACTTTGAAGTTACGTCAAAACTTTCATCTGAAATTGTACCACTATAAATTGTATCAGTGATTTTTTTTTTCAATCCCTGCTTAAAATTTGATTCTCTATCAAAATCAAGTGTTTTCAAAATCGTAGATCAAGCAGGAAAATTTTAAATTTTGAGTTACGCCATTACTGCATCACTTCTTGACTCATTTCTTAAAAATTCATTTTGTACTCATAATAATTTTTATTATTACATAATGAGTACAAAATTGAGATCTTGGCATTGCATCGTACATTCTTATTTTACTTTATTTTATAATATTTTATAATTTATATGAGGGCTGTTTTTCGGAGAAAACCTTACATAAACTTGAAACCCGTTATACCGTAAAGTCTTGGGACAGATTAGGGACCCCTCAAAATGGATTACCCGTTCGAAATTATCCTGGTTGAATATATTTTTGGATTCTTAATCCAATCCTCTTAATCGGAGGAAGGTGGTAAAATTACGTTTGCCTCCGAGAAAAACGTGGGCATATTTATTTTGGATTATGGGCTCCTTCTTACGTAAGGCACACAAAGGAATGTTCATGAGTGGGACCGTTATTTAACTACCTACCTACGTTAATGAGTTACGAGTCGTAACTTACGACCAGCAAACGTCGCCCTGTTCTAATCCGGAACTCGCTCTTCAAGTTACCTCCGCCCGCACGGAAATCGGTGCAGCCGCTTGGGCGTAACGGTTGGACTCGATTATTCTGGACTTTGAGAGAGGGGCAAATAGTGGGATTTCGAAGGATTTGCAATAGTGCTGATTAATTTTAGATGCGGAATCGATTTGAAGAGGCAGTTGACTCCATACGCTCCAACTCTCGGAAAAACGTTCCTCGTTCACCGTAGTTTTTGCAATTTTGGATCCGCAAAAGGTATCGAAGGCTGTATTGCGCGATTCGGGACGCTTCAAACACGACGATTGTCGCAAGAGAAGGGAAAAAGAGGGAGGGATGACAATGGACGTATCGTTTGACTGTTTCAGCGTGTCGTGGGCGATGAGATGACCCCCTGACTAAAGGGTTAAGCGGCCTCCTCGTCAGGTTAGTTTCGTCTGAGATAAATGTGAGGACCTGGAATGGGTTTGCGAGGGGGAAGGTTGGGGGCGAGAACCATCAACCCGCTCACCCGACCTGAAAGGTCCCCTCTGTGTCGGAGCAACGGCAGCGGGATTTCTTCACGAGAGAAAAAGGGCGATCCTGGACAGTCCACTTCGGTGTGCTAAGTCCGATGTTGCTTACGAATCGGTACCATTGGATGCTCCTATTACTCTTGGCATTCCTCAGGATCTAAAAGAATGAAAAACCCAACAAATTGTCTCCGATGATATCGTGTTAGGCCTAAACTAGCCCAACATCCGAGTATTGTAACGGTAATGAAGGGCGCCGCCGCTAATCATCCAGGTGGGGGGAAGGTTTTGAGTCCGTGAATAATGTAACATCGTAATGAGAGCTTCTGAGCCATCATCACCCTTCCCCGTCACTGTGCAGCCCTTCATCGTCGACGCTTTGGTAGAACGTTAATATTTTAGTTGGCGGTGTACCGCAATCCCCAGTCTTCCAGGGTCCTCCATGTCCTCGCGATGCGATGACATATGGTGCCTTTCCGCACGATGAACTTGCCACTAGCGTTGTCATGATGGTGGAATCTAGTGCGTGGTTTTTCGAAAGCACGACGTGGTAGCTATCCACTCTTCTTCTTCTTGTAGTGCCTTTTTGGCCAATGAACGTTTGCAACCATGTTGGCAATGGAACTTCTGTCTTGAGCTTTATTAATCAATACTTCAAGTGTTGAATAATTTTACAATAGTACATTCATTGAACTATTGGGTAAGGTTTTGAATCCAATTCTTTCTGGGTCGTCCTCGGCCTTGATTCTCAACAATCTTCTCATGGATGCGGGGAGATGATACTTGACGGGATTTTTCACTGTAATATTATGACTATAATATGGTCATATTATGACCAAAATATTTTAGTTTCTCTTCTTGATATTAATTAAAACGTCCGGTTCTTTATTCAATCTTCTTATAAGAAGGTTATCTTCTTATGAAGAAGGTTATCTTCTTATGAAGAAGGTTATCTTCTTATGAAGAAGGTTATAATATAACCTCCACGATAGTGATCTAATCTACTCATTTAAACTTTAATATTCTTCAGTATTTCTACATCTCAAAAGCTTCAATTGCCTATACATTATTGTATCAGTTGGGGTCCGAGTTTCCAAACTGTCAAAAATAACCGAAAAAGCATAGCATTTCAGTATCCTCGGAGCACGGTTGACTTCATAGCCACAGAATAAGTTTGAAAAAAAATAAGAATATTCAGCTTCTTCTATTCCCATTTTCACTTCTTCGTTTATATCCTACATCATTGATGTAGCTTCACAGATGATTGTCGTTGAAGTTTTTCTAGATTTACCTCACAGGCTTTCAGTGTTGTATGACTAAAAAAAAATTTCGATTTATCTTCTTTGTTTTTCCCTTATTTGCTACAACCATGAATTTAGTTTTAGCATGGAACATTTTAGCCATGACCTAACAGCCCTAAAACGTTGGTCTGGAAGGGAGACGCGGGAGTGCCACGTTTATAATAATATTATAGTATATTATACTAGTCTCTCCGGCTCGCTTCGCTCGCTCCCCAGTGGATGAGTAGCATCAATGGACACGTTGGAACCCCAACATCAAGGAAAACTCCCTTCCCTTATAAAAAGTTCCAAACGGAGTTTTCACCCGCCTGCAGATCCCGCGCGAATTAAAACGATCCAATTATTGTTTCTTCGCCAGCCAACCCCCATCGTTCCGCCCTGGCGGGGCGGTCTTTGCGGCTTGGCGGGCCGCGTGTTCCTCAAATCATTACCAGTCAATTTTCCGGCTCCTCGACAGTTACCGTGATGTCTTGCATAACATCTTTCTCTGAGGACAACATTTTGGAAGCCACCACTTGGGCCAGATACCGATGAGTACTGAATGTCGAAAAATTTACCTTTAGGTAACCAAACGTTTGTTATATGTGATTTCTCGTCTAATTAATACAAATTTTATATAATATAAATATACGTTAGATCACTAGTTCGGCATCCTCACTTGTCTTACAATTAGATCACTAGTTCCGCGTCCTCGCCTATCATACGCTAGGCCACTAGATCAGCGTCCTCACCTATCTCACCGTCAGGTCCCTAGTTTAGCGGCCCGTTTTTTCGGTATTTATTTAAGTTCAAATTTGTCGATAGTTGATGGAGTAACATCAACATTAAATTTTAATGTTGATGTTACTCCATCAACTAGCGTCTGTAGTTCCGCACTTGAATCGGCAATAAGGACCATATCGTCAGCATAAAGGATGTTGTGGACAACTTCTTCATCACTCCCAGAGTAATGCTTACTGAGCTGTAATTTTTTACGGAAATTTTGACCTTGTCTTTGCACTCTGTGTTCTTGGCAATAAAAAATCTTGACTCTAGGGCTTCCTTGAAGACACATATTCACAGTAGATGTGAAAAAACTGAGGTGACTCAGCCTTGTCTTGTTCTGCTCTTGGCATCCACTAAATGGGTATAATATGACTATTATTTCCCCCATCCCAGTTATAACTAATAATAAAAACTGATTCAACGTATCGACAAAACTCGAAATGATCTAATGAGGAATATCATTATATACGTATTCTTTAAATGATCAATTAATTGATATCTGATGGGACTGAAATGAGATAAGCCTTTGTATCATGTTATCAGGTTATTAGCTTCGACATACATACTCAACATAACAATCCTATTATATTTCTGTCTTCCTAGCCACGTATCTGTTGGTCACAACTGCACACTTGTTTATCGGCATTGCTTCAGATAATTATTTCGAGTGTTGACGCGAACAAATGAATGAGTACCTTATCTTAGTAAATCAGGAAAAGGAGAAGAGTCCTTGTCGTCAGAAATAAGTTAAGGGTCCGATGGACGCGGTGATAGGATGACTCCGTGCGCGGTATCTTGGACGGATCGCAAGGCAGAAGTGAACAGAACAAACACTGGTGTCTTCGGCATGTGCTGTCGCCCCCGGGGCGAGGATCAACTCTCACCATCAACATCCTCGAGGTAGTTTGCCATCCCGATAAGCGATCGAATGTATGCGATCAGAAGTGTTTGTCAATTGAGGAATTGCCTCCTCTGTTATGAGGACGTAGGGCAACTTTCACAAATGTGTAGTGAAACCGTATACAGTTAGAATTCTACCGACAACGGAAAACAAACTTTAGGGAGAGCTCTGCTCACGGAGGATTGAACAGCCAAAACTACTACGGATAACTACTTGGCAGTTTTTTTCTCCATTCACTCTTGGGTGGATTTAAATTTCAACAACTATTCCGCTCGCCGTCCCCACACCCGTTTCCGCGGCTTGAAAATCGCAAACAATTCACCATAACTCATGTCCGTAAACACCGCGTTAACCACTTCGAGCCTCCAGTAAAGCCGATTTTTTCCCCATTTTCTACTCGAAGCTACGAGAGTAATAATGGGGTAATTATACGCCGGGTTAGGGAGATCCTTTGTTCATACAATCGCACCTGGTGGTAATAGCCAAGTAACTCTGCTTCACTTAGCTGCTCAATAATGCTTAAATTTACGATCTGTAATCATCTTATCCGTCATGACGAGAGTTTCTCGGGAAACATTAGTGTTCGTGCGCTGGTAGGCTGCTGATAAAATTGCTGTGAAATATGATAGAATTGTACCCACTTGTCCGTTGATGGTCAGAATATTGTCTTGCGAACGTTATGGCTCCGGGTTGAAGTTGCATAATTTGAGGTAGAGGTAGTTCAATACCTGACAATGAAAAGTGAAACATTGCGCAAAAACATAAGTGGTTTTTTTTTTGCCAAATTGTGTCGATATATTCAGCTTTTAGCATACCCAAGGTGATCCTCTCTGAGTGCCGAAACCTATTCCACGGCAAGTGCAGTAAAACCGACTATAAACCATGTTGCCACCAATCATAAAACCCTGGGGAAAAGACTGCACGTTATGTGAGCGATTAGGTTGGAAAATTAGTGCCAGGTGCCGAAGCGATCGTGGTTGTTGCATCTCACTTCATCACCACCTTCGCCGACCCGCCTCGAGTGTGTTAAACTTTGAACACGCTTTGCTTTACTTGTTCACAAACTCGGCTCCCCACTTTACTTCCTCATTGAGCAATTACAGGCCACCTTCCCGGGGCCGCCTTCCCTTAGTTTACAGCACTTAATAAAGCCACTAAGTGAATTCGAGCAAACAGTTTAATGAATTCAACTTCGCAAGATGAGGTTTCTCTCCTTCTAGGCCTGTTACAGTGATTCACAGCAGTACGACAGAGTGGGCCGCCAGTGACGAGGAACCTGGATTAGATGTCATAGTATCTACCAGAGTCGGATAAATGACTAAAAATTTAGTTCAACTAAATCGCGAACTAAAAACTGATTAGTTTTTTTATTCAGCTCAAAACTAGTTCGTAGTAGAATTTCTGAATCTAACTTACGAACTAAATTGGTTTTTAGTTGGGAATTTGAACCTAACTTACGAGCTAAATTTTGTTGGACTTTTTGAACTAACTTTCGAACTTTATTAGGCTTTAGTTTACTAATTTTGTTATTTAATCATTTAAAAATGGATTAATGAAAATAGACTTATTCAATGCTCCATCGTTATGAAATTTTACACGATAGAAATGTAGAATTTAGTTGTTTGTGGAATTAACCCCCCCCCCCCCCTTCCGATCCCATGCACGCTATCTATAATAGTACGAAATTAGGACGAAAAAGGGTTCCTTTGATCCAGCTTCGAAAGCCAAACAATTATTCCTTGCCACACTCGTTCGCCCGGTACAGCGCGCCAAAGATAGGGTTAAAATACCAAAAAGCTGAACTCGCTCGACTGATTGATTAAGATGATGAAATTTGAGCTACTAGTTTTAAGTTGTACATGAATAATAAATATCACACTATATTTCACTTATTTCTAATTTTTTTTTTTGCTTTATTAATAATATTGAAGGTTATTATCTCGCCAAGAGAACCCCAACAAAAACGAAAACAAAAAACAACAACAACGAAATGGCAACCAACAAAAAAAGCTTGAACAGGGAGCCTGGAGATCCCTCGGTGTTGCTCCGATCGGCGTCTTGTGCCCATCCGGGCGCCGGTTCGGTAGGAGCACCACCGCAGAGGTGCTCTTGGTGTTCTTCCCCGCCACCGCTATTCGCCGCCGCTCACCTGGACCACACCCGCCCCATCTTCTGTGCCGAGCGTTCGAATCCGCCGGCGCGTGTTCCGGATCCGGAGGCCCACAGCCCTGATGAGAGCTATCTGGGTCTTCACCCTGACCCACCCAGAAACCACGGAATACGGCTTATCCCATTTCTCGACGAGCGCGTGGGCCAGGGCGCTTCAGGAAGCAGTTGAACTCTACATGCATGGCGCCATCACAAGAGACAACCAGTGGAGTGAATGAGCCCCTCAGGTCTTCCGCGGCCGCATCATACTTGGTGTGCTTGGCTCTTGCTGCGCTGATGGCTGTAATGGCCCAGTCCTGGGAAGAGTAAGAGACGGCGTCAGCATTTATAATGCGGACGTCGAAAAACGCCGGTCTCTCCCTCTCCCAGACTCCACGAGCTTTGAAGTCAGCCACTAAGGCCGGGGAGACCCCATCTGCCTCTTGCAGAACTGGCTCTACGGAGACTCCCCCCCAGGCATGTTCAGCTAATGTTTCTAAATTTTTGTTATTTATTGCTCCCTTTTGGTTTATTATTCTTGGAATAATACACCTATGTTTTCGCGACGCGGGTCGACGACTCCGATCGGCCTCAAAATTTGACATTATCCGTTTCAAGAGGTCTACATTCAAAATCCGAAATGTCCGTCCGCCGTCCGCCGTCCGGGCCGTTTTGGTCAGTAGGAATTTTTTTAAAATCTGAAATTTTGGCAAAATACTTGGTTTACCATCTAGTTGTGCCCGCAAGGTTTTCAGTCCGATCGCCCAAACCCGTGGGGCGCTATGGGGCTAAAATGGGGCTACAGGAGGGGTGTTTTGAAGGCTTTTAGCTATGGGATCGAGTTAGGTGTCGTTTTCGAAGTATTTTTGGACGTAGAATCCATTTTTGGGGGTCCCGGAACGATCCGATTTCACTGTGGCGTTCTATAGGGCTTTCATGGGGCTAAAAATGGTATTTTTGAAGGATCCCAAGAAGTTAAATATTTTTCGAGTAAAAATTAAAGAATTTTTGAAAAAACACATTTTTGAAAAAAAAAATCCCCCCAAAAAATTTTTTTTTAAATATAAAAATCCAAAAAAAAAAATTTTTTTAATTTTTTTATTGACAGAATTGGGTACTTAAATGTCTGTACAAGTAACCTATATCACAGAATAATAAACCCTTGTGTAAAATTTGCAGCGTTTTTGGCATATATACTAATATTATGTGACACTTATAAGTCTCGCTTCGATATGTACCACTATTTACAGCGCATGCGGACGAAATCCGGGTCCAGGGATACCCCGTGAACATGCATTGAGAGTGAAAAACCACAAAGGTAACGTTTGAATAAACAAGACTTTTATACCTTTTAATTAGGTACCACTTTATTTAAAAAATAAAAAAAATATAAAAAATAAAAATAAAAGAAATAAAGTGGTAATTAAAAGGAATAAAAGTCGTGTTTATTCAAATATGGAGGGTTACCACAGAAGGTCGCCGGCCACTTTGGCAAATTTGACAAAGGTAGCGTGTTCGCACGAATTATCTGGTGCAAACTGCCAAAAATCGCCGTTTTCCTAATCTTTGGCGCGTTCTAGCGAGGAAAAATTTTTCTGTTTTAATAAAGGACATTTTGTCTACTTTCATTTGGATTGACATTCGCGCTAAACCACTTACTTTTCGAGTTATATGCAAAAACCAACTAAGTGCCAAAATGTTGAGGTTGTTTGTAATTTTGACTAGGTTCCGGACAAACTTTCTTTCAGAAAACCTGAGATTCGTGTTGTGCGACTCTAAAAGTACACAAAACCGTAGAGATTACGACTACCCCAAAACTTTCCGCTATTTTTCCTAATTTTTCCCAACTACTAGCGGTTGAGAGATAAACTACTTCCATCTTCTGCGCACTGATTCCGGATACAGAGTAGCCTGTGTGTGGGTGTTTTCCCACAGTTACCACAACAAAAACTACTTTACTTTTATTTTAGTGCTGATGACCTATCTCTGGCCGATAACGTTAAAATCGGTTAGTCAATTCGAATCTAGACGATCAATTTCGATTTTACCTCAAGGAAACGTTGCTAGTTTCCTCGTAGTAGAGAGAAAAATTATAGCACTTTTCGTGAATATTGGTTTAGAATTAAGGTATGGAAGCTGTTGTTTGAGCGAGAGTTCAAGTCAAAAGCTAAAATACGAACGTAAATGGATATTACAGCCAAGGCAATCCAGCGGCCCATACTTCGTGACTGCTCCTCGACCAGCATCGCTAATCGTGTGAAACTTGATGGCCCTAATTTGGTGACTTGGAGGTGGCCCCGGGTTGGGGAGGGGTGTCATTAAGGTGATGTCCACATGTCCTAATGTCCACCTTATCTTCTATAACGGATGTCAACAGGTTCCCATGTCCCTCTGTATCTTCGGCGGATCTTTTCTCTGGACCCCCGGCTTTTCCCGTCCTCCCGTTTTATCTTGGTGGCTCCTCTCGCATCTGATTCGCTTTCGTAATGGCGACATTTCTCCACTAAAATTAGCCTCCTTGGCAGTTTCCAGGTCTTCCATTTTGTCATCCTGTGTGTGAACCTCGCCCTAGTATTTTGTGGTAAATGGGTGGATATTTAAAACGGCCATTAAATGTGTAAATTGAGGATAGGCTTGTAATATTGCACAGGGCCCAAGTCCTTCATCCCTGGCATCTACATAATTTATTTTATTTATTTATTTTTTTTTGTGTGTCAAAAATGAAACTTTAGTTAACATGAGAGGGCCATGTTAAACACTGGAGAAAACACACAAGGGGCTCCTTGAGAGGAAAATCGATGCAAAATGAGCTTCTTAGTCCCCTCCACCTCAAAACACGTTCGATTCCAATCAACGCAAATTACGGTGTTCAGCGTTTTTACCTTCCCCTCTTTTTTTCTCCGCCTTCCCACATAGTGTTCTTACGTCTAATAAAGTTTGTCAATCATCGTAAACGGCGAACCCTTGTGAATAAGTGACATCGAGGGTGCCCATCTCATGAAAATTTAACTATTTTTTTTTTTACATCGGCTCTGCTCTCGGAAACTGGCCAATCACTTCCCCCCTCTATCGCTTTTCGCCTAACTGGTGTTTAAGGTCGGGTTCTTTCCCTGCACCCCATACTTACTCCACTAAGTGCACCTCACATGTATGTATTTTCAGGAACTGCCTCCAATTGTCCGACGTTTGACCGAGAAACTTTTCGATTGACATAATGATCCAAACCATTCGAGGTATGTACGGTTTGTTGTTGGATGTTTGCTTTGCCATCAGAAGTCTAATTTCAGTCTGCGGTGAATTGGTTTTTAAATGACCCAGTTATTATTTCAAATAAGAAGCAATTTTGAGCCTCGTTTACATGATCTCATATTAGCTCAGCTCTTGAAATGAGCTTCCAAATTGAGAATGGTTATAATTTATAATAAAATAACATGGTAGGTGAACATTTTTCCACCGAATAGAGGAAATTATTGTAACTGGGACGATTTTGGGACAATACAACAGTTTTGATTTGTTTCGAAATTAGTCTTTTTACCTATTTGTCATTATAATATCAAGTAAAAAGACTAATGTATTCTCATTATTTACCTAATATGCCAATAAAAAACCTTTTACCGCTTTGCTATTTTTGGCGGGAGTAAATTTTGTCTTATCTCTGAGAAATCAACTTCTTTTCGCGACTGGGTCAAAAACTTCAAGTTTCATGAAGTGTAGATACTTACCGAAAAAATGAAAATTTCATTTTATGTCTGCCCTGCCATCCGCCAAAGCCGTTTTGGGCAGTAAGAAATTCTGTTAAGATTTAATCTGAAATGTTTAGATTATATTCTGTTCTCCGTTTTTTCCGCCCGATCACCCAAATCCTTGGGGCTCTGAGGGGCTAAAAAGGAGCTAACGGGTAGTATAGGGTTTGCGAAGGATTTAGCGTTGGGGGTTGAGTGGGGTGTCTTTTTCGACGTATTTTGGGCGTAGAATCCTTTTACGGGTGACTCAGACCCATCCGAATACACTGTTGGTGCCTACGGGTACCCTTTAGTTCTACAGGTGGGACTTGTGATGGGATCTGGCAGTTTGTCGAATGTGGGATCGTTTTCGAAGTAATTATGGTTGTAGAAACCATTTATGGGTATGAGATTTATCCACAGAACATAGAAAGAGTTCCTCTTTCTGTGTTCTGTGGACCTATCCCACTAGCTGTGCTACACAGTTTTTAATTTTTTTTTTTTTTTTTGCTTCCGAGTCTTATGAACCGTTATTGAATCAGCTGCGCGTGCGCCGTGATTTTCTTTTTACAGTCATAACTCCCTCAAGGTGACCAAAATTTGAATATTAAATATTAATATTCATTTTGGATGTAGTCTTTGAACGTGAGGAAGCTATGTGTCATGTACCCTTGGCAGTGTATTTTTAATAAATTTTCCTGTATTTAATGAATTATTCATCAAATAAAGAAAAATTTAAGAAAAAAATACACATAAGTAATTATTAATTATTAATATTTGAACATTTTATACGCAGAATAATAATACTGAGAATTATAAAATTTAAGTAAAAATAGAATTAATAAACCTCACATTGCTATGCGGCAAGCAAATTCACCTAATACATTCATAGTGAAACTGAAGATATAAAGAATAATTTTTAGTTTAATTAATAAATTTCTCACAGAACCTCGTTCCAGAATGGACGGACAGGTTTGAGACCACTCAAGTTTTCAGCCCGATCGCCCAAACCCGTGTGGCGCTATGGGGCTAAAATGGGGCTACGGGAGGTTTTTTTTTTTAAAGGCTATGGGATCGAGTTAAGTGTCGTTTTCGAAGTATTTTTGGACGTAGAATCCATTTTTTCGGTTCCCGGGACGATCCGAGCTCACTGTGGCGATCTATAGGGCTTTTCATGGGGCTATAAATGGGATTTTTGAAGGATCCCAGGGGGTCAAATATTTCTAGTAAAAAAACAAAAAAACAACAACAAAAAATTGGAAAAAAATACCAAAAAAAAAACTTTCCCAACAATTTTTTCATTGACAAAGAATTAAATCTATGCACAAGCAACTTATATCAAAGAATAATAAACCCTCGTGTTACACTTGCAGCGTTAAAAAAAAATTTTTTATTAGTTTTTTTATTAAAATAAAATAAATATAAATAAAAACTGATGAAAATGAAAAAGAATAAACATAAAATAAGTGCCACAAGGAATAAAAGTAAAATAGATTCAAGCGAACGAGCTGAAAACCATGAGAACTTGTATTGCTTCCGAGAAATTTATCAACAGTTTTGCTTATTTAGACGCAGTAAACCTTACACGGGGGTTCATTATTCTTTTGTATAAAATGTACAAATAATATTAATTAGTATCATTACTATGTAGGCATTAAGTCCTGATACTTTGTTTAGTTATTATTAATTAATAAACAATACTTTGGCCAGGAAATGGCGATGTAGGCATGGAAGGAATCGGATTGAATGGTAAAAAGTTTTTTAAATTGTCTTCATCCCTCTGGGCTCCTTCATCTGCGCTCTCCCTCACACTCTCTCTTTCTCTTTATAATGAATATCGATTGAGATGAAGGGAGTTCCAAGGAGGAATACGAGAACAAGGAAGGGACGAAGGGTGCAATCGCCCTTTGGTGGGGGGGGGGGGGGGGGAGGGGGAGACGTGGATAGAAGCACGTGGTCTTCAACCCTCCTTATTAATGACATATGCATGCAAGGCCAGGTTTTCTGTCTCATTCGCCCTCTCGGTTAGGCACGAAGGGTTTTCCCTATATCGTATCGCAGTTAACTGAAGGCCCTTCGCATTGTTCTAGCCCTCATGCCCCAGCCCTTCGTCTCCCTTCCATGACCACTTCCTTACCTTCCTCTTCGTACCCACTTCCTCTCCTTAGTCCTTCCCACCTCACACCCTCCTTTTACTAATAATAATCCATATCTCACCCTCTTAGTTGATGCGGGTTGGGAAGGGCGAAGGTACCTTCCGATCCTCCCTGGACCCCTGGGCTCTACGATTTACATCTTCCCGGTCCTTCCTTCAATTTCTATCCCACAACTCTCCAATTAAATTTCCAAAGTGAATCAAGAAGGGAACAAATTACAAAGCTGATTGAAATGTGTTTCGTCGTTTTAAATTTACGATAATGTTTATTGTGGGAGAAGGTGAGCTGCAAAACTTGCTCATTCCATTAAAAAAAAAAAAAAAAAAGCTGGTTTCAAAATTTGGTACGAGCCATTGTATGCTGCAAAACTCGTTATTTTCCATGCTAACCTACCTACCAGTAACCTTCTCACCTGATACCGAGTAGAAGCTGGTTTAGTTTCGTGCGTTTGAAAATGGAAAGGCCAAAGAAAATTAGAAATCGACAGTTCAGCGATGTACGGAATATCGTTTGCGCAAGAAAATTGAAATGGCGGAAACTTCAATCTAAAGGCATATCCAGAA